>LPNX010096911.1:0-170438 GCA_001517045.1 Pseudotsuga menziesii
TATATATATATATATATATTAGTTTGGTTTTATTTTTATTTATGCATGATGCCTACACTTTACTAAGTCCATTATCTTTAATCTTTAAATTGTGTGTAATTTGCATCTTAAATTCAATCACACCACTTAAAGTGAATAATGAATATGCATTCAGCATGTACAATATTATTTGACACTTATATAACAAATTAGAAAATTATAAGTCAAACTCTATAAAGTTGACAATGTGGCAATTTGAAGCCAAGGAGCACCATTACCAAAGAAATTGATTAAGAAGCTTTAGCCATGGCACTTGTAAGATCCTTGCAATGAGAACACTATAGTGATATTCTTGACCCAATTCGAGATATGGATTTCGTTTGGAATACAAAAGTGCATTAATGAAAGGTGTACTCCATCTCTTTGGATCTTTAATATGATTCATATTTTATAAAGCTATCCGATGGCTATATATGAACACTTGATCCGAAATCAAGCTAAGTAAAAAACGTTGAATCTACCCTTATTTTTTTATAAGAGACATTATTTAGTTAAAAAGGATCCTAAAATAGAAAATAAACTTAAGTTACCACTCAAGCTACAATTTGAGTCCACACAATACTAACACCTCAAGCCAACATAGTTTTGAAAATTGTTGCATTCAATCTTAATACGTAGCAAGCATTGCTTTCAAAAGCATTGTTGAAGCATCAAGATATGTTTACTTCATATCAACCAATTTATGGGAAGAAAATGCCAAACCTTTGTTGATAGCAAACAAGAAGGCCATGATAATGATTGTTATCGATTCAAGTAATCTATGTACCAAATGCAACTTAAAGACTTAAACTCTTTAAGCATATTAAAGAAATGATCTCTCTCAACATACTTAAAAAATTGATAAACTTTTAATTAAAAAATAGTTTAGATGGTCATTCTGATAAAGCATTCAAATGCTACCTAATATGGTTTTCATTTCAATCAATTCACTATATTTCTTATTACAGTTCTTCTAGGGATCAAATGTATGTTATACAACTTTGATAGGTTAATTTTAAACTTTGAAAGCCATCCACCTTACTATGTATAGCCAACATTACCTTAGAACGCTTACAACTTCGATTCGTTAATTTTAAACTCTGAAAGCCATCCACTTTACTGTGCATGGCCAACACTACCTTAGAACGCTTCTCCTATCCAGGGCTTAGCTCACATACAACCATAAATACTACATATTTCTTCACAAAACTTTGTAGTGACTCACATGGAGGAAATATATTTACCTCCAATAATGTAGCTCAATACCATTAAAAAAAACAGACAATTGGTGGCTTTCAACAAGGATGAAAAAATACACATATGGTAGGTTTTGATAAGGGACGGATAGAGGACAGAAAATTTTAGTGAACCCCCCTTAAAAATGGACGTAATTATTACTACTTAAAATTATATAAATATAATAAAATCATATTAATGCAAAAACATTTCTAAAATATGAATGGTAATATGGACGGAGTTTATGATCTTTTTTTCAGAGGAAAAAAATACCAGTCTTTGTTATTCAATGAATCAAAAGACATCTTTTACATCTCAGCAGGATGACTGCTAAATCCCAGAGCCAACGCTACAAATATAAGTGGCATATACTGCATGAAGACTGCCAAGCAGATACATAACTGCAGAAAAATACATCATATACATAACTGCATGAGGACTGCCTGTTCCCATATACAACATCAACAACAAAAAATGACAAACAGAGCAGTAGATACAAAAAAAGTCTGATCATAGCAGACTTTTCTCATCATCCCTGATATAAACAGGTCAGAAATACTGAGTAATATCGAAGATGAACTTCAAACATTCAATATCAGAGCAAAACATGCTGGCAGGAAGAACTCTTCATATAACAGATATAGAAATCATCCATCATCCATAACCATGCTGAAAAAAGAAATATTCAGCTACTCTAAAATAGATAAAGATTTCCTTGGTTCACAATCAGTCCATCCATATATTCTGAAAAAGCAACAACTCCCATATCCAGATTCAAGCCTTTTTTAGAGAGTGCATTTTCCAGCGTGTTATGCTCACGATATGTATGTTTAAAGATCACCGACGGGGCCTGTTGAAGCATAAGTCTAATGTCGACACACCAGTGCATCAGAGATGGAACATCAAGTGCAGTAGATCTATTAACCCATGAGATAATAACCAAAGAATCCCCATATATCAGCTACATAGGGAGACCCATCAAAAGGCTGACTCTTAGAATAGCCCATCCAGCCAATAATTCTGCTCTAGTATTTGAGCTTCTTCCACAACCCATTGAAAATCTATAGAAATGAGAATCATTTATATAAATAACAAAGCCTGATCCACCAATAGACTCCGCAGCAGCTCCATCGAAAAAACCACAAGGAAAATATTTTACTGGTTCATGTCCTATATGGCGAACTTTGTGGATTTTCAGAGGCACAGGAAAAGTATTAATCATGCCTTCAATTCTGGCAATCAAGACAGAGAGGGATGGTTTCATATTTTCAAATAAGCAAAGATTACGGAAGAGCCAGATACCCCATAATATAAACAAAGGCAAGTAATAGTAAGGGGCAGAACTCACATTACAAGAGAACCAACGGTCCAAGTAAGAATGAACAGAGCTAAAAATAGGGAAAGAGCAGCTGAATTTTTCTTCAAAAAAAGTGAATATACGAGCAGAAAAGGGACATCAGAAAAATAGGTGTTGTATATCTTCCTGGTTAACTTCACAAAAGACACAACGAGTAGGCCCATTATAGCCTCTTTTTTGCAATTGCTCCCATGTTAATATCTTTCGATATATCAACAGCCAGATAAAGCATTTTATTTTCAGAGGGATAGTCAAGGTCCACAAAATTTTCAGAACCTGATCATTTAAATCTGAACACTTATTAGATATTACACAGGAATATCCTTCAGCAGCAGATAACGGCCCTATATATTTGTTAAAAGACCAAATTAAAATATCATTTTGATCAAAGAGCCGAATATGACCAAATTCCAAACCTCTTATATAATTATCCCAAATAGATTTCCAGTCACCCAAAAGATCAAGATCATTTGCAGAAAACCAGTAACTTTTGGCATTTGGAGTTTGATTTCGAGCCTGAGCTAAGGAGCAAATACCATAATCCTCTAAATAGTCTCTCAATCCTCTAGGAAGAATAAAAGAGGATCCCATACCCATGATAGGGTATGGAGTTTATGATCTTTTTTTTTTTTTTTACAGAAACTAAAAAGGAAATATATATAAAAGGTAGCTGTGCACAGCCATTCAATACAGACATGAAGATCCTGAGTATCTGAGCAAAACAGAGTAGCAGCACCAGGGGATAGTCCACTGTGTATTCCAAAAAAATTCCCTATAAGTCTGTTCTAGACATTTAAAACCTCGGGTTGTATAAACCCGTACATACTGGTTACACAAAAATTTGCATAAAAACATTCATTTAAAACTGAACATAAGAAGGCTAAGGGTTGCCTCCAGGCTGAACAACTGATTCCTCTTCCATAGGTAGCACAGCTTCATCACAGACTCCATTGACTCTACTAACCTGATTCAGAGATATGAGACGCTGAAGATCCTCCTGGATCTTGTCCACCTTCCCCATCAGTTCACGGAGATTACTCTCATTGTCATCAATGCGAGCATCATGGTTGCTTATTTGATACGAGGTGTAGCTGACAGAGTCCTCCATTTTCTTTATATCCCGGGCCATTTCTCGATTATCCATAACACTTATGGAAAGAAATACATCTCAGATTCTTTTTAATGTCCTCTATTCCTCCATTATCCCCTGCCTGAGCCATGTTTTCTACCTCTATCAACAGGGTTCGAGCTAGCTGAGCCTGAACAGCTTGAACCGAATTGCCAACGAGCTGAGACTATTCCAATTTCCCAGGGACTAGTAAATTGTTGCAGTAGTTTCTGAGCACCAGTATTTCCTTCTTCAGCGGTAAACCTTCACTTTCCCCAAAGGTCAGAGTGCCAATGTCTCCAGCCTCCCACCCAGTGCACCTGCAACCAATGACCGTGCTGCTTCCACCGTTGCCCCTTTTGCCAGAAATGGCAGACTGAGTGAGTAAAAGAAATTTACACGAACAAGGAGAGAAGACAGCTAGAGCTAGTCGCTCCTTTACCACTGAGCGAATGAGAGGGAGCACCTGCCACGGAAGGCCTTGCAGGCTCCCCTCTTCTATTCCTGAAATAGATAACAATATGTATTGCAGAGTCTCTAGTAAACCAGAGCCGAGAGAGATAAGGGAGAGAGCAGTCGACTTACTACAGGGAGAGGCCATAATATTTGACGAAACAGGATCGCAATCGTGTGAAGGGAGAATAGAGATATCCCTGAATTGAATGGTATTTAATTCGACTATTGCCAAGGGATGGAGAAGACAGAGGGGGAACCACGCGATGAGAGAGCGAGGAAGGGAATTACTGAGCCTTAAATGATGGAGGAGGCCAGCAAAGAGGAGACGAGGAGCATTGAAAAAAGGGAAGGGGGCTGCGCTTAAAGGTGATGGGATGGCAGGAGGGAGGAGGGATAAGGGATGGACGAGCGGGAGTAGGGAGAAGGGGAGAAACCCATGGGGAGGCCAAAGGCATAACCCCATGCAAAACATGGGGTTTGAACTTTGGCCCTTTCTAAAACTTTTCCCAATTGAATGCAAGGGGTAATGACAAATGCTATCTTTGCTATTCATTATGGCACATGCTTGTATATGGAGGGATTCCCATTTTGCTTGAGGTGACCCAGTTGAAGAGTGGCCCCCAGGTTGGCCAAGCTATCTGCTGCCGAATTATTGGATCTGAGTATGCGATATGGTTCATACGAGCTGTGCATAAGAAGCTTGACTTTGTTGCACAAGCGGCGACATTTTACTGCTCCCTTAGAGTAGCCATTGATCAATTTAGATATTACGTGCTTAGAGTCTCCAAATATCAGGACCTTTTGATATTTTTTCCCCTGTAGAAGCTGCAAGCCTTGGAGAAGAGCTAACCACTCTGCTTCGTTGTTGGTTTGGGTCCCTAATCCCCAAGCGAAGGTTTGTTCTATTTGTCCTCCAGGATCCAATAGAATCCCCCCCACTCCTGCCACCCCTGATGGAGTTTATGATCTTATTTAAAGAGTGAGTACCAAAAAAATATTATTCAAGAATGTTTTATTTCAGTATTGGAAAAATTATTAAATATTTTTTTTGAATTTTTTTTTGTTAAATAAATGCTTTTATGATTCAAACCTTAAATTAATATACTTTGTAAAACATCAAACCTTAAATTAATGAAATGCATGTATATTATGAGCTTCTTCTTGTTACGTAGTGACAACTGAAATTCTTAATGATCACAAACTATTGAGCTATCCTCTTTGAAATTCCTTAGTAGCATCAACCATATCCACATCCACATGCATTTGATGAATCAAGTATTATTTTTTGTTTTCCAAGTGCATTGAGCCCATAAACATCCTCATATTAGAAGTTACAAATTGTGTAGGCCTAGATATATTTAAAACCATATGGCATAACATTAAACATTCTACTTCTAGAGCTCTAATTTTCCTCTTCTACCATAACAAAGTTTCAACAGAGTTTCCATTATAATTTCATATTCTATATTATGGTATTCTTCCTAAGCATGAAGTATTCAAATGGTTGAGAAGATAGAAGCTTTATTATCAAATACTAAGTCCCCATGCTTTTGGAGGAACTTAGGAATATCACTTGTTTCATGATGTGAATAGTGTCAAGGGTGGCTAATGTTATTGATATTATCGATAAATCAAAGAGACTGATGATGTTGAGGCCCAATAAGATCAAAAATAGTATATGCTCCCTCCATAGACCACTCTAATTTAGCTCCAATAACTAGTGAATAACTACAATCCCAATCTAGACAATTTAATTTATGAGCAATCATAATGAAATAACTTCTTCTTTAAGTAATTAACTCCATGCACTTGGTTGAACCTTAAATTCAAGATTGAATCGACCTAAAAGACCTAACCTAAGATCAATCGGTTTACTAAACCAATTCCCACTAAGAGATTTTCACATAAGTTTGAGGCAGTGAGGAGTGAAAACCAAGAACTAGTTGATAAAAACCTCATTCAATCAAGGCTTGATACCAAACCTCATCCTACAAAATGTCCATTATCCCACCTTAATTCATGAAATTAATAGAGCACACTTGAAATGGTCAAACCTTCATTGAAGTGGGATTGTGTGAGGGTACTAAACAAACGATGAAGGACAAGATTTGTATGTGTGTATTGAATACACCTACCTTTTGTCATTGGAAATGAGATCCATAATAAACCTTGGATTATTCATGCAATCAATATAATTAAGGGATTGGAGAGTGGATTAGGCCGTCTTTTAATCTCATAATTCCAATACCAATTTTAGAATCCTCATTGACTAGCTGGTCTACTCAATTTTGAGCTCTTAGAACATAATGGCATTTTGAACTTTAAATCAACTAGACTCCTAATAGATTCTCTAGATGAGTATAGAAATATTTTCTATTGACGATTAGTTTCCTAATTTGTTTAGAGTCCATTAATTTGAGTCCTTGATATCAAGAACATGTTTTAGCCTAGTTTTTAGTGTCTATTCCTAGACCTCATTCAAAACTTGCTTCTCGTTTTCCTTCGATATTGAAAACAATCTCCCCCATACCCATCACCCTTGTATTCCCTTTTGAGGCCAAATACAAGAAGAGAATACATTTCCTTTAAGAGAGTTTCCAACCTTTGAACTCTGCCTCATCCAAATGGATTTCCAATTCCCTCCTTAATTGGGTTTTGGGGATTTAAGTCTTAACTAAGAATTATCCTTTCGCAAGAGTACTAAGCCATTCAAATTCTCTCAATCTAGAACCTAAATATTATGTCCTTCAACCCTGTTGACTATAATAGATTTCTATAGAAGACCGCGAGCTTCCCGAGCAATAACTCTAAGGGATATTTATTCATGTTGAAATATAGCTTTTTTTATGGAAAGCTAAAATTTCCAGTAGAAAAATTTAGGCATTTCCATCCATGATCTCAGTGAGGATCAAGTTATTCAAGAATTTCCACTATATTTATATTCTAATTTATGAACATTTCATTCCAAGAATCTTGGAGGATCGTTATATGCCCAATTTATTCAAAGGAAAACTTCGAAACCTAATTTGTGTAAGGGAATTCAAAGAAGATATGCCAATTATTCATAGCCATTGAGGTACATAAGGCACACCTTTATGGTGCATGAATGCCTTATTTTTCAAGGTTCTTAGTTTTTAGAAACTTGTCATGAACCATTGTCCAACAAAAGTTGTTTTTCAGTAATACATCTCGATTCTATATATATTTCCAAATTTCAATGTGAAGGGGAATATGAAGATTATGAAGCTGCAATTTATAACTTGCTTTAACATTATAATCATTTGCATTGGGTCCCCAACCTTTCCTATTATCTATATATTTATCCATAGGAGTGAATACCTAAAGAAGAGAGAGAAGGGAATGAAACAAATGAGTAATAATCCATATAATCCATCAATCCCTTTTATCCCAAATCAACAGGTTAAAGAGAATTCAAATACTAGCCTGCAAGTCCATCCAATATTTAAGACTAGTTTAATCAATGTTATGCTTGAAAGGAGGTTGGCCCATAATATCATCATCCTACATTTTAACTCGCATGTCATTTATGGGCATCCATGTGAGTTTGGATTAAAAGAGAAGTGTGATTGACTTGCATGGCTTCCAAAACATAGGTCCTTACCACTAGCCAAGGGCATGTCCAAACATTTGTTCCAATTGGCTTGAAAATATTTCCTGAACAAAACTTGTTTGCACCACTATACTAGTTATACGTTTCCATAAAACCTTTCCTCGAAAGAAATATTCATAACCAATGGATCTTTAAATTTTAAGCCACTACTATCTTTTCAAATTTGAATTATTCCAATTGATTAAATGGTATTCTTTTGTATTGGACTTCCTAATTAAACATTATTCCAATTTATGATATATCATTTTTGGGATTATTCCAATTGATTAAATGAAAAAAATTGTATTGGAATCCCTCCTTTATAAAAAAAAAACAAAATTTCTTTGTCACCTGCTACACGATACTTGTTGGAGCTAGCATGGCCAAGAACTAGTATATTGGTAAGGTTGGAAATATTTATTTGATGAGAACCAACATGCCTACTAGATTTAACCACCAAGATCCCCATTGCTGCAATTTTCATTTAATTTCACTTATTATTCCTTTTCATATAGTTGAAGATGGATTTCTGAGGGATATGTTCTTCACCAAATTCTTGAACTAAACTTAAAATAGGAAAAAAAGATTAACCCATTGCCTTGATAATGCCATAAATATATTATTAATAAGACTCATTGAGGGGGAAGCCTCCTTTTACATTGTATCAAATGCATAAGATGGGATTCTCTCTAAAACTAGGTCTCCTTCATATATATAGAAGAAAAAAGGGTACAATTATAATTAAGGTCCTAGTTGACCATACAATTACAATTAAGGTTCTAACAGACTAACAAACATAATACTAATATAATTAAAGGAATTCAATGTCACAATATCTAGGGCTTAAGGTGACCCTCCCCTTTAAAAACGTGGTGTCCTCAACACTTTCTTAATTGTGAGCGTTTCTACATGAAGGACTCATCTTTCCATGTCATCTCTTCTATTGGAAAGTTTTTCCACTTGTCAAGGTACTCAATAATTGTTGGATTTCAAAGTTGCTTAATCTATGTTTCAAGGATTGTTTTTGTTCTAGTATGATTTTCCCTTGTTCCTCAATCTCTAGTAAAATAGTCTGAACTGGGATCTTGTTACTAATTACCCTTTTTTAGTCAAGAAACATGGAAGACTAGATGCATATATGAAAATGGAGACAACTCCAATTTGTAATCCATACTTCCAATTATTTGCAACACCTTATATTGGCCATAGTACTTGTGTGCTAATTTATTATCTTTCTTTTGTTTCTTGAGGGACATCTATTTGTATGGTTGTAGCCTAAAAAATACTCAATCCCCCACTTCAAATTTCCTTTCACTAAGATGTTTATCTTCTTGTCGTTTCAACCTATTTTGTGTTATAGCCAAGTTTCCTTTCACTAATTGGAGAAACTCTTGTTGGCACCCTATGTGATCCTCAACTACTTGAAGATTATCTTTCTCTTTCAAGGATGATGTGATGGATGGAGGATTACAGCCCTAAAACACCATAAATGGTGACATTTTTGAAGACGTATAGAAGGACGTTTAGTACCACCATTCTTCCAAGGGAAACTACTTGAACTATTGTGTCTATTTATTGGATGTAAACCAAATGGAAATACCATTTTATAGATTTATTCACAATATCGGTTTTCTGATCAGAATGAGGATGGTAAGAGGAAATGTGAGCCAATTGAGTTCCCGAACAGAAAAATATTTCCTTTCAAACATTACCAATAAAAATTGGATCTCTATCGTTTACAATAATCTTGGGGACTTTGTGTATTTTTTGCTCTATTTCCATTAATTATATAGCTACTATACTTGCGTTAAAAGGATGTGAAAGTGGGTATAAATGAGCACAATTTCTGAGTCGATACACCACTACTATGATGGCATTATTTCCTTGTTACTTTGGTAGGCCTATAATAAAATCCATTGAGACGTATTCCCAATGTTGACTCAATATAGCTAATGGTTGTAGAAGACTTGGTATCTTGATTTTATCTCCTTTATTATATTGGCAAACCAATCATTCTACCACAAACTTTTCAACGTTAGTTTTTAGTCCTTCCTAGAAAAATTCCTTCTTGGTCATGTGGTAATTTTTCAAAAACCATGAATGCCATCATATAGGAGAAGTTTGCAATTCCAAAAGGAACTTTTGTTTGATTTGGGAATTGTTACATAAGTATAGGTGATCTAGGTACCATAGTGAATAATTCTTCCTAAAATTTTTATCTGATTCACTAGGGTCCTCTTGTAGTTGTTGATTTATCTTGCATGAATTCTCATCTTGATTTCATTTTATCCTTGATTATTCCACCCAACTAGATTTTGGAATGGAAATAACACAAAGTAAGCCCCATGTGTTTTCTTTCCTTGAAAGTGCATCTACCACCACATTTTTCTTTCATCTTTTCTAGATAATTTAAAATCCATAACCTAGCATATTTGCAACCCATTTTTGTTGATATTCTAAAATAACTGTTGTTCCAAGAAGTACTTAATACTATCATGATTTGTTATTTTCCAACAAAAATATATTTATATTTTCTATTTCATATTAGAAATCAAAATATACATGTACGAGCCTTAGTAGCTATGTTCTTCCAAATTTACAATAAACTCAACAACAATCAACAAAAAATAGTCTTTTGACACCCTATCTGCTTAAAAACTAAATACCCTCTATGGGAAACAAGTCTATACATCATTAGAAGGCAATAGTTTCTTTCAACTTGATAACAATTAGTGAAAAAACAATACATAACATAAGTGGATGAATAACCTCAAGTAGCACCTCTTCACCCTTGAATTCTTGAGAAACTAGTGTTTCCTCCATTAAGTATCAAGCTTCCTTTGATAGAGTATTGACCTTGACATTATTGTTACAGAGAGAAACTTCCTATGGCTTTGGGTAGACCACAATAGACTGAATGACACCAGAAATCAATCCATTTCAATATGCAAGAGAAATAAATGCATCTAACACTAACGGATATGAAGCGTACCTTATTCCAGGCAGTTGATGTAGATCCCCATTGATCTTTTCCACCATGCTTGCATTCACAATTCGCTCTCAACAACAGTAAACAAGACAAGCATGCTATATATCAAAGTGTTAGGCCTACTCTAGCATATATAAATGATCATGTATAAGAAAATAACTACATCCATGGATAAAATATTCATAGTTATTGGATGAGAAATGGATATTTCTATTAATAAAATAGAGATAGAACAGTGACAAACTTTGTCGGCACCTTGTCGAAATGGAGAAACTGAGTCCTCCACCACTTCAATCCTCCATCACAATGGAAAGCTTACAAAGCAAAGGCAAGCTTGGGAAGAGAAACAATGTGTTCTCCAAAGGGACAAAGGGATGCAAACTCAAGCATAAACAAGTGAGGCAACAATGAACTATAGTTTCCTTGCTCTCCAAAATTCTCCTCCTTTAATGCATCCAAGAGGCTCAATATATAGCTCTCTAAATGGGCAATGGAGGGTCGAGTCCGAGTGCTCTCAAGGCATATGGAAGGCCAAGAGTCAATTTATTCGGAACTCTATGAGGAAAACTCCAAAAAAAATTGTCTTCATGCACATTTCCCAATGTACACGGGTATTGGCTCAAAATCTGCATGTACACATAGTTATTGGTTTAAAATTCACATATACACATAAACAGGTGTTTTGTGGGGATTTTTTTGGTGGATCAAAGTATAACTTGAGAAAGGGGGGTCCAAGGAGTTTGCAAAGGGACATGGAAGGCCATAAAGGAGTGATCTACCAAGTGGAGTAAAATCAGCTATAACAGATGCCCCCTAATGTGTGAGGCTAGAGAGGTAATATGATGGCTGAAATACATTATATCCATCCCCGAAGTGGAGTGATGAAGACCCAAGTGGAAGAACCAACTACTCATCAGTACAATACAATGATAAATGTCAACATGTGACTGCAAGTATACATGTAGCAGTCCCAAATACATAAGAGTACAATGGCCATGAATAGGCATGATATAGAAATGTCATGTGTGGTCATTTCCATGTACAATATACAATGAACAAGATCTCCACTGGAATTTGGTCATGAGAGCTGATATCTCACAAATACTGGCATGATAGAGGAGGTAGCATATGTGACATGCCACCAAGCTCAGAGGTCTTCTATGCAAACCTGCTACGAGTACATGTCCCATCACGTGAATAAAGGTGTCGAGGTCGAACATGATGGTCCATTGTCTAATTATCGGTCATTGATGTATATCGTTAATAGACGCGAGATATCCCACCGATAATGATAATGGGAATCAAGGTACATAGTGCAATCCAACAAGTGTGAATAGATGTGTTGAGGTCAAAAACTTGAAAGAATCCATCACTCAGGGGACATTCATGTATTCCCAAAACTATCGATGGCGAGAGAACCTACCACTGATGACTGTAAGTCTCAAGGCACTCAAATGGACTCTAGACTCCTATTCCAAAATAAATGATCTGAAGTCGATGGAATGGAATCCGGTGGAAGGAGGGCATTAGGGCATCCCCCATCAACCAACATGAGGTACTCAACAACGTTGGATAATGTGGAAGAAATCAAACAAACAAGATGTGCACGAACCAATAACTGTACCAAGAATGGCCGACATGCAAAGTCAAGATAACAGAGGAATGGCCGATTCAGGCTAGACTTCCTTCGAACAAGAGCATAAGGCAAATATTGACTGAATGTAGGCAGCATAGACTCGACATGCAAACTAGGACAACTCTACGACACAGGAGGAATCGATAGAGGCTCCATAGGGACTGGAAGCATAACCAGCCAGTGGAGAAAACTTAGAATAATGAGTAAAGCTCCTAAAATCATACCAACAACCCAACCAATGGATGTGATATACTGTTCTCTGTTCGAAGGCGACACGACTCGACAACTGCCAAAAGTAATATCATTTCCCGTCCGGTTTTTTATATTTTTTATATTTTTTTTGGACTTTTTAAAATTGAAAAGCTTGAAAAAGAATAAAAGTGCTTATAGTATACAACTAGGAGGAGATGAGTGTCGTGGGAAAGCAAACTAGTTCCAAGCAATGGAACATACCTATGCTCAATGCAAGGAAGCATGTGTGGGATGAGGACACTCGAGGAAAGGTCTCCTCCTGGTAAGGGATGATAAAGCTGCAAAGGATATATAAAATGCTCTGCTTGGCTAGGATTGAGGCAAGATTGGGCTATATGGCTTATAACTCTGAAGCGGGGAGCTGGAATAAAGCTCAATAAGGAAAGCAAAAAGCATGAATATGAAATTACAACTCGATATATAAGGGAGTCCCTGTAGGAGATGGCCAACATAAATTTCAAGAGGGATATGAAGCTCTTACACAAGGACCTGGAGAGACTAATAAGGGACTCCCAAACCTAGAGGATAAATCTCCGCATGGGTACCAAACTGCAAAGTGGGATCTAACTAGGGAACCCATGAATAGGAAAGCTCTACCACTTCCATAAGGCCACTTCTAGTAGTAGTATGAAGGTTCTGTGACATTACGAAGTGGGTTCATACCTAGAGTTAAGGTGAAATGGTCATAAGGCAATGCATCATGCAAGCAGATGTGGAGTTGTAACCTATATGCCAGTTTGAATTTATATTTGTGGTAGATATGAATGGGTCAAATTCTCAGTCAAAGTATGCTAAAATCAGGTCCCTACACCACAACATTAGGCCAAACAATCCAAAATAGTCAATAAATGTCCAAACTATAGAGAAGTGGGTAAAAATTTCAAATTGTTTTCTATAAAATAGTAAACAACTCATTTTTACCATACCATTTGGAATTTTTACCCCATATAGTGCTTTTGAACCACAAACTTGAAACACTGATTCCGAGAGCTATGGGCCACGAAATCAAGAACCATTTGGATCAGTTAATTCTTCATCTCATCCTCTTTCATTTGCATGTATTTATTTTGATATTTAGTGGTTGAATTTTTTGGGGGGGGCACCCTAAAATTGGCTTTTCCAAGGCACCCTAAAATTGATTATCATGTTAATGATCAAACAAATTGACAATAGCATTGTACGTAGTAAATCAAGTAGTATAAATTAAAGGAATTGATATCCCATAAACTCTTAATCATGAGAATTATGTAGCATGTTATTGCATGACATTCAAATCAATGAGGGAACCCAACCCATAATTCAAATAATTAACAATTAAAGTGCATAGCATATTAGTTAAACAAGAAAAACAACAAAAAACATTTATTGGGTGAGGTACTCAATAAGAAAATACGACATTTTCAAAATAATTTACCATGGAAACCCAAATGGGAAAACCAACAAAGAGGTGTTCTCCTTATGCTAAGGAAATACTGTAAAAGAGGTGAGTTATAAACTATCAATAGAGATTTCATGTATTCTTACTCACTATTGACATTTTGCATTTCACTTTGGCTCAAATATAATCTTCATTCTTTGTGGATAGATTTGGAATTTCCTTCACCTTTGATATTTGAGGTTCGCTCCAAATCCTCACACTTTTTCCTAGTACCCTTATTCTTCCAAATCTTCATTTTCTCACCTCTCTATTGTTGTCTTTAAATCAAGAAAGGATTATCTATTATAATGTTTCCTTAGAATTCCAACCATAAAGTGATTCAATTAACCTTCTTGTGGCCTTTCACCTTTGGTCTTTAATGACCATTGACTTCAAAATTAGCAAATAATTCCCTTTTACAAAGTTTGGAGTTATTTGGATCCATTTAGGATGACACCTTCCTATTTAGAGGCTTTTGGTCCCCAAAAGATTCAACTCATTTTTCTATCTTCTTCTTCTATGGGTCTATGTTCTCCACCACTAGTGCCATTGATAGAAATCCTTCTTGGTTATTATGGAGTCTTTAAAATAACCTTTAAAATATCTCTACATCAATATTTTGAGCATCTTGAAGCAGGCATTCCTCTGATACAATATTAAAGACGAGATAAGTAAGGACTACCCTTGATGTTGTTATACACCTATTGTCTATTTCATTGGTGGTGATGTCATATTTTGTCATTATAGGACCTTATACAATTGTTTCTCCTTGGATTGTAAGTGAAGGAATCTTTTTTGGCCCCTTCGTTTTGACTCTGCAAACTTTTCTCTTGTTTTTTCACTTCCTAGGATGAAGCATCTAATGCTTGGCTTCTTAATGTCTACTTAATTTGTTTCTAGTAAAAGTTCTTACTAATCCTTGGGATATTTGGAATTCTCTTCTTATTTATGTTCTTCCTTTCACTAACATATCACTTCTTCCATCATGTAGTACTTTGGTGGATTCTCATAACACATAAGTGACATAAACCAAAGTACCAACAATCATCATCCTTATGGAATTTATTCTTATAACAAAAAAAAATAAAGATGCCTTATCATAACTCTTAGGTTTATGATTGTGCTTGTAGATTTATTAGCTTTCTCCTCCAAGTGTGGGTGCAATTTTGGATGGTGGAAATATGCCTTGGATACCCTCACTCAAGTTGCTACAATCATATTGGAGTAATCATATGTTTCCCACTCATTTTTATGTTTCCTTTTCTTCATTTGAAATGGCCTTATCAAAGGTTATCTTGGTGGTCCTAATTTGAATGCCCAATATTTTAAGAGATGATTTCCATTCGCTAACGTTCTCGTATACCCTGAAACATATTCCTTCGTGCTTCTCTTACCTAGTTCATGGACAATGTAGCCCATTTTCCTCATTAGCTTGGAATATATTCCTTTCGTTTGTTTTTTAAAATTACCAAAAGGATATTCCAAAATAAATTGAGAAATATCATTGGAGAGTGAGTTTACCACATTTGTATTGGTCATGGTTTTGACTTATACAATAGCAATGGAATATGTTTTGCTTCCTTTGTCTCTTGGATAACTATATGTATCTTAACAAATGGGTCCTCCTTCATTGTTGATTTGTGGCACAACCGAAGGATAAGTGAGTGTCTATTATTTATAATCATCCAATTGAATGGATTTATCTCCCAATTATAAGTGCTAGAGTTTCCTTTTTTCCATAACATAGGTGAGAGTGTCATTGCAATAAAAAATAGTTTTCCTTTGACAAAGAAAACAATTTTGCATCAGTATCAAGGTCTATTTTTAGCTCTTTTATCCTCTACTTCAAGTGTCGGTTCTCCTCTTGGATCTATACATTGAAGGTCCTTAACTCTTCCAACCTTTCTCTCTTCAATTCTTTACTTGTGATGGGTATGCTTACTCCTTAAAGATTTGGTATCTATTCAAGGTCAATTATTAAACTAATTTGATATCATACAATTCATAAATGGTAGGCCTATGAAACATCCATTTTGCCAACATGAGTGCTTTCTATAGAATTAGAATTTGATTATTTCTGCAAATACTAAGTATCAATGTTGAGTTCAAAATTATGCTCAATCAAAATGAGATCAAAGTTTCATTGCCTCTTCTATAATTTGGTTTTTAAGCTTGGTTTATCTACTTTTATTTCCAAGACCAAGGCTCGGGAAAAGATACAAGTGCAATCCATTTTTTATCGATACAAGTGGATTCCTTTTATTCCATCCCAACACTCATATGTCTACCCAACTTTTAATACAAGTAATTACCAACATACATGATGTTTTAATTAGAATAACATTCACATATAGTTTTAGGTGGTAGAAAAATGAACAATATGGGAAAGTTGGTTGCATTGTGAAGTGGCATATTAGGCTCTAATACACCAAATATGTGGATTGTGGATCTAATAAACAAGGTCTATACAGAAGATTCAATGCAGATTTGTCTATGTTTAGTGATTTTCACAGCACACAAACCATAGTTTATACTAATGGACAATAAAATTAAGAATATGTTGTGGTAGATAATGTCAACAATGCATATTGATTGTTTTTTAATATCACATAATAAATCAGTGGTCAATTAGTTAGTGAGAATTATTTTTACACAAATATTTTATTTGAAGTGAGAGTGGGAAGAACTAGACAAGGTTTAATAGCAGTGAACAAAGAAAAATAAAAATAAAAACAAACTATGGGTCAAGTGGGTGATACAATGTGTTATTATTCAACCCATTTATGCAATCGATTGATTTTTAGTCTTATGGGATTCAAAACATCTTAAATATTAGAACACCACATCTACTTTTCATGCCATTGATTAAAAAAATTTGAAATTGAGTTTTAGTTGGTAAATTGAGAAATGGAAATAAAAGGAATTGATATCCCACAAATCCACAAGCTTGAGAACATTATATAATTCTATTGTACACTATCCAAATCACTTAGGGAACCTAAACATTAAATTAATTCATAATTAAAGTGCACAACCCCTTAATCACACTAGAGAAATAAAAAACATTCATAGAGCAAGGTACTCAATCACATAAGAAATTACAACACTAACAACATAATTTACCCTATAAAACCAAATGGGAAAACCAACAAAGCTGGGTTGTTTTTATGCTTATGAAATATTGCAAAGGATGAGATATAAGCTCTCAATAGAGATTTCATGTATTCTTACTCACTGGCAACATTTTGTAGATCACTTTGGATCAAAAGGAAATCTTATCTCTTCATAGATGGGTTCATAAATCTCTTCTTCCTTTGATATTTCACCAGGTTGCTTCACTCCAAATACTCATACTTTACACTACTACCCTTCTTCTAAATGTTTATTATTTTATGTCTCTCTTCGGTTGTCTTTGCATAAAGAAATTATTGTCTATTATATATTTTTATTTGGAATTCGAATCGTTAGGTGATTTGCTACACCTTCTTGTGGCCTTTGGATTTTGTTCTTCAATGACAATTGACTTGAACCTTTTCCAATAATATTTTTTTACAATGTTTGGAGTTATTCATATCCATTTTGAATCACAACTCCCCATTCATAGGATTTTGGTCCTCATAACTATTAACTCAATTCTCTATCTTATTATACTATGCTTGTATGCTTACCTCCTCTATTTCCATATATTAGAGTTGATTCTTGGCTATAATGGAATTTAAAAAAAACCTCTACATTCTTCAACTTATCTCAAAGAAGGTGTAACGTCCCCATACCCCATAATGCAGATAAAAAAATATATATTCTTCAATAACCCTTGTTCTCCTTTCTAACACAGGGTATGGACGTTAACACACTCTTCAACATTCATCTTCAAGATTAGAAACCACTATAGCAATCGTTCCTCCCTTGATAGATCCCTTCAGCGACCAGAAACACCTTTTTCGCACTGAACCTGCCCTTTCTGCACTTCCACTTTCCGACTTCCACTTAGGGGACTTGGGAATCAGAAACATCATGTGCGACGGAGATACTGACCACTCTTTTTCCTTCTGAACTTCCACACTTCTGCCTTTCGCCTTTTCGACCTGGAAACATGAGAATCAGAACTTTAACCTTCGACGGAAATGTTCAACCATTATTCTGCCTTCCGCACTTCTGATTTCCACCTTCTGACCTCAAAATGCGGAAATGCATGAAAATACTACCTTGCCCGTCGGTTTCCCTCTTTTCAATTTTTGATATTCCTCTTTCCGACTTCCAACTTAGGAATGCGGAAATCCAACTTTTTCCTTTGAATTTTCCTTGGTTTGTCGATTTCCGCCTTTCGACTTTCAGCTTTCCGCAGCGGCTCGAAAGTCGGAAACTCGATGTTTCCTTGGACGTTTTACTGCTTTTCCACTTTCTGCTTTTTTTCCTTCAGTAGGCAACTCCTGAGGTGCAGAAAACACACTTTCTTCCTATTCCAACTGCTCTTTTCCATTTTCCTCCTTCCACCTTCCTTGGGAGAATTCCAAGTGGCGGAAACACTAAATCAGGGTATTCTGACTCTGTAATCAAGCTTCCAACCTTCATGGACTTAGGAAAAAATGTATGGAAACATACAAGGAAAATATAGATGCAAATGCAAGAAATATTCACGGCTAAACTTCTACTTAAATCATCCATACGCATTCAACATGAACATAAAAATTCATAAGAAAATAAATTGTAGAAATAACATAACAAAGAATACTTATCTTGATGATGAATTTGTCCCACAATTATCTATGCCGCTACTACATTCCCACCAAACCATAGGCCAATGTGTTCATTTATCTCTCAACACCACTACCACCTATGATCTGGGCATGATTCCACGGGGAACTATGGAACAACTGACTCACACACAACTAGATCATATAACCCATAGTATAGCCAACCTTCAATTGGACTTACCAGATTATCCAGCCAAGCCAACACACAGTTGGGTTAATAGGTTGTAGGATTTCAAGCCAAACACTTGCATTAAGGACCATCCAAGCCAACGGATGGGTTTCACAGGCTACACAACCAAGCCATCTTTCACAGTTGGTTTAATAGGTTTTCCAGCCGAGGATTACACACAAGGACAAATGCACAACAATACACAGCCAAGCCAATATCCAATTGGGTTAATAGGCTTCCCAACCAAGCCAATATACAATTGGGTTTCACAAGATGTCAACCAAGCCAATCTCCTTTGGGATAACAGGCTTCTAAGGTAGTGGAAAGGTAGAATGACTAAGATAGTGGATCATTCAAGAGCTAGGGACACCTCCACAAGATCTATCTGGCCTGGCATCCACATTAATTGCACCCCAACACAAGGAAGAATCCCCTTCTCTAATACATAGCCACTTGGGCTATACCTTCCCTTCTAGTGCTCTTCAGGGCGTGTAGTGAAGATTCACCAGACACGCTTATCTTTTCATGAGGTTCCTTTATGCACTAGGTTTAACAGGCCCATTCATCCTATCTTCCACTCCTAAGTCTTGCACACAGTTCAGACCTAAGCTAGGGTGCACATCACAACAACCACAATGTAAACACAGTAAAGCAAGCTCCACTCACTCTGTAATAGAGGATACCACTGCGAAAACACCTTCTGCGACTCAAGAGAGTAAAAAAATGAGTTTCTGAACCAGGATTAAATGACCAACATGAACAACACAATATAACGTGGTTCTCTAAACAAGATCAACGAACAACGTGAATGAACAGAATCAAACTTCCAGACTTATCAAAATAATGAGTCAAATGAATGAATAAAATGACCAAGACGTCCCCCCCCTGACTTACCATCACCGCCTGGGCACGCATACACATGTTTACTTGCTTCAGAAGCAAGAAAATGGCTTTCCATACTGCAAACTTGTAGGTTTTCTCAGACACACAATCATACTGACATGTATTGCTCTGCTCAAGGAATTAACTACCTCAACCAACTTCTGGAAGAAATGAATGATTGAGGACAAAGGACAAAAGGGTGGATGAGGGTTCATGGGTTCTCTCATTAACATCTGGCCTCACTCTAAGGCTCAAGGGTTTGATTAAATCCCCATCCTATTCCTGTGAAATTGTGCCCCTGTCTCTTTCACATTGTAGTGCATAGCTAGCTGTGGTATATTATTAAGTTGTGCATTTACATGATATCCCAAAAATATATACTATGCCTAACTTAGCACAATGAACCATAGGCATCAACCTTGATCAACTATACACAAACATCAATCAATGTCAGGGCCTTGATTTTGAGCTCCTTGACATGATTCCATACAATATTTACATCATGTACAATCAAAATACCATGGGGTCAAAATCGGGGTATTACAGAAGGGATTCCTTTGCTACAATGTTGAATATAAGAGATGAATAAGTACTTCATTTCATTTTGGCATAATCCTATTATCCATTTTGTTGGTGGATATAACATCTTCTACTACTATAGGTATTTGGAAATTCATTTCTCCTTGGGATGCAAGTGCAAGTATCTCTTCCTTCCCCTTAACCTTGACTCTACAAATTTTCTCTTGGTTGTGTGGTCCCAATGATGAAACTCTAGATGAAGCCTCTAACACTAGTTTCCAAAGTCTAGTTAATTTGTAGTGTTGGAAAAAAATCCTACTACTATATTGGTTTCTTGGAATTTTCTTCTTGATCATGTTCTTCCTTTCACTAATAGCTTGGTTGTTCTAGAATATCATCGCTTGGTGGCCTCTCATACCACAAAAAGGAACATAAACTAGAATTCCAACAATCAACACCCTTGCATCCCTTCTTCTTATAGTAGAAACAAACAAGATATGACTTTCCATACCTTTTATGTGTGTTTTTGTTCTTACAAACTTGTTTTCTTGGTACTCTAAGTGTGGATGCAATTTTGGATGGTGGAAATATCCCTTGGATGTCCTCATTCAATATTCCACAATAATTTTAGAGTAATTGTATGTTTCCCACTCATTTGTATGTTTATTTTTCTTCATTTGAAATTGTATTTTCTTACGTTCCCCTTACCTTAACAAAGGTTATCTTGGTGGTCTTATATTGAGCCAATATTTTAAGAGATGATTTCCATTCACTCCCTTCCTCTTTTACACCTAAAGCCTAAGCCTTCATACTTGAGCATGTGTTTAGCTAAAACGAAGTTTACAATCCATTGGCTTCTCTTGCCTAACCAGTGGTGATCATAGCCCATATACATAATTGTATTGGGATCTATGCCTATGGTATGTTTTTAAAAATTACCAAAGGGTTCTTCAAAATCAAAATGAGAAATATCATTGGGCAATGAGCTTACCATGCTTGCCTCAATAATGGTGCTAGTAGTAGCGATGGAAGATCTTATGCTTCCTTGGTCGCTTATACAACTCTCCATAGTTTTGATGAGTTAAAAGGTTAGGTAGGTTGGTATTGTTGCAAATATTTTGAAATTGAAATCTAATTAACATTAACACATAATTCTATCACATCTAAAATAATTTGTATGAACTAAAGTTATGTCAGCATCTATTCATTAATTAAAACCTGCTATTTTTAACTAGTTTTGAAGCATCTTTATGCTTTACTAGAATAGTGATAATTAGTAATACAAAAATGTTGTGGTAACATTGGATAGCATAGTAATACAAATCAAAATGGGATTCTAAAGAGTTTGGCTTTCAAAAAGTCTAAAATTTACAAAAACGATGTCTAAAAACAAACTTGTTTTAACAGTCTTTGAGCAGTGACTACAATTCCTACTAGTATATAAATTGACCTAAAGAAACATTGTCTTGTAAAACATTTTCTAAGAACATGGAACTTTAATAAAAGTGTCCCTCTCTAAGCTTCCTGCTCAATCTCCACCTAGAGCTGATAAACCATTTCAACATTAGCCATTTCCAAATCTCCGAGGCATTGTTGAATTGTTTTCTCGTCTTTGAATACAATAGGAACTGGCCCAATTGAGACCCTTAGAAGAGAATCTAGACAGTAGGAAATCCTTATGAGACCCATGACAAGATTATATAACACATTGGAATTAGATATCAATTTGTAAATATGCCTCTTCTATTTGAGATATTACATATTGTAACTTTGCATTTTTAGCATTTTGAACCTCCAATTGAAATGACAACCCATTATTGAGATTTGAGATGGCGACCTGCATGTTATATGTGAATCTATCACTCCTCCTTTAGGAAAAATAAAGGTATAAGGTTTCATAGAGGAAGCAATTGCTCAAATGACTAGTATGTCTTACCATAATCAATAATTGAACTTAGTTTTCTTGTAACATCCCCATCCCTCAATATGACTCATGGGAGTGGAACAATAACTTATCCGAGCTTCTAAATTTCACCCATAACCATAATTAGAAATTCACAACAATAAAAACATGTGTGCAGATGCATAATGAAAATATACAACAAAAATAAACTTGACCCCCACACACATAACATGCATACACAAGCACAGTCATTTTAGGAATCAATTAAAACATTGCAGATTCAAGGCAAGAGAATACTTATCTTTAAACAAAGAATAACCAAGTAAATGGCTATGTAAGAGCAATTTTCCACCCAACCGCAGGCACTATGTCCAACATATACTCTTTCTATTGAGAGGCCACCCCCAAGTTGGGCTATGATGCATCCAGGGAAGGAAACACCTGCAGGATTATCTCACTCATCCCACAACTTGTTATGCTCACTATGCTTATCTAAACACTCATCCAAAGATATACAAGGATCTCACTAAGCCATCAAAAACATGGAACTCCTTCCAACTTCCCCACACAACACAAGGAAGGAATTTTCCTTCACTGATCCACAAATTCCCTCAGGAAATCCAACCCTTATATTTCATACTAGTATGTGCAATGAGAGTCCAAACTACAATATGATATTGGAGAACCTTATGAAACAAATTCATGGCTTATCAAGCATCCAAAAGTAGCGTAACTCAATGGGTAAGGGTTCATATCTTTACGAACCTCTACTCTCACATACAATCATTTATTTTCCTTCCAAAAATGAAGCTTTGTCTCTAAATTCGATTTTCTGGGTTATACACAATCTAGTAAATGGTCATGAACAACAATGGGAAACTCTATGTAGTGTAGAAACATACATGAGAGAGTGATCAAAAGGGTGTTGACTCCAAAGGATATGACATGATGGTGAAAAAACAACTGACATAACTCCTAACCATAGAAGAAAATGACAACTAACAACTGACAATTGGCATAACTGTCACAACTCCCACGCTTCAATAATTGCATGAATTGACTTTCCCCACCAACCTCACACATGCATTCAATGGTTGGGTTTAATAGTCAATAAAAGGTAATTGGATCATTTAAATCCTGTGGAAGAATTTTGGATGAGTTCTAAGGTTAACACGTGGAACCAAAGGATTTAGTTTCCCATAGACCCCCTTTCCTCTTCCCCTCTAGTGAAATGATAGCCCCTCTAATGCTCTTTACACAACCATCTCGGACCATTTTATTAAATTCCAACATAATAATTACACACATTTGGAATTGGAATGATAATCCAATCATACAGTCCAAATAAAAATATTTACATCATACATTCCTAGCCATTCACTAGTCGGGCCTTGGCCTTGAGCTCCACACTAGGAATCCATACTATTATATTTACATCATTTACATATTTTTGATTAAATACATTCCAAGTCAAAACTAGGGGTATTACAAATATGAGCTAAAGTGAAAGGGCTTGTCCTTCTCCAACTCCAACTGCCTTGAAGCTAAAACAAATATAATGACAAATCCCTCTTTTATCCAACTACAAATCAAAGGATTACGAAGGATTCAAGTCGGCTTACATGCAACTACAAACCCAAAACAATCCTAGAGGATAAAAAACAAGCATTTCATATTAATCCCACCTTCACTGCAATGCTAAGATAAAAAACCAAAATAAGAGCCATAATTATAGGATTGTCTAAGCAATGTAGAGGTGCAAAGGATTGAGGGGATTTAATGACCATCCCTTCAAATTATAAACTTCCAAACACTTTTTTGTCTATACCTACCACCATTAAATAAATGAATGATGCCATCAAATTGAGCTTATATACCAAGGTCTAGGGTAGTTGGGATTACCAAGAGTCCCACCATTTATTCTTAAAAATCCTTCCTCTAGGAAATATGCTTCATTTTCTAGGTGGTCTACATGAGAATTACATTCCCTCGACACATGGACATATTATATAGCCTCAAATCTTCTTTCTTATCCTCAAATTATAAAGAGAAATTTCACAAGATTAACATCATGATTTATTATATGTTAAATGATGTCTCAAATGACTTATTATTATCATTGAGTCCCTTGTGACATTAAGTTTGTTGATTCCTCTATAGTTTAAATACTTTAACCCTTGAAGGAACACTAATGTCATTCTTTTGTTGTTAGTTTCTATTTTTACCCCCATGAAAAAATAATTTCATGATTTCCTTTGGGACCAAAGGTGACCCCCTCTACACCTACCACATTTGGATTTCCTTTTGAATCCCCATCAAAGAAAATAATGTTCCTCTTTTAAGAAAGTTTTTAGTGTTATAATTCCTCCCTTTCATTCTAATTTTCCAAGTTTGAAATCTCTTGGTTCCACACACTATATTTTTTGGAAATGAGATTCCTCCCATCATAGGATATTTAAGTCAAATTATTTCCTCTACCTCAAGAATTAAAGGATATTTGGTTTCACTCCTTTAACTTGGATTGACTCTATTAAAAGGATTCGAGATTTAGCTACAACTAATCTCAGAGGGAATATTTATTACTTAAGACTACCTTGCTTCTTCTTGACCATATTTTTCGATAAATGAACTTAGGAATTACCATCAATTAGAGGAAATTTGAAGTCTAAAATGGGCCTTATAAGAAATTGTGTCATCATATAATAAAACGATCCAACCATAATTTCTTGATGAGTTGGAATTAAAAAACAAATAGAATTTTAATAAAATGAGTCAACCATAATGGTTGACTTGACATATTTGCCATAAAAAACTACTCTTTTTGTTTGTATTTTCAACATATCTCCATGTGTTTTTACTCAAATTTCAAGCGGGAGCACTCGTTGGACGCAGTTTTAAATTCTGCATCCAACGAGTATCCACACTGCATACTTTTTATGAACCTTGCTTCCCCCAAAACAAGAAATACCTAGAAAAAAAACGTGATGATGAGCTTCCACAAAACAAGAAATACCTAAAAAAAGTTTTTTTTCAGGTATTTATTGTTTTGGGGGAAGCAAGGTCCATAAAAAGTATGCAGTATGGGTACTCGTTCGATGTGGAATTTAAATCCGCATCCAACGAGTGACCCTGTTTGAAATTTGAGTAAAAACACATCAAGATATGTTGAAAATACGAATTAAAATAATAGTTCTTTCTTTTTTTTTCCTTCAAAATTAATAAATACTATTTTATTATTTTAACTATTAATTTATTATTTTCCTTAGGAGGCCCATTTTAAACCTCAAATTTCCTCTAATCCATTCTCACTCAGAGGAGGGGTTTATTTAGAAATGTACCTTACACATTTGATGGAATACAATGAACATTTCTTTCTAGTTATGAGCGAAGATTAGTCTTTGTTCTACTTTTGTGAAAGGAACTTTGCATAATTAAATAGAGAAGTTGCACTCCATAAATAAATACTCATGGTTTGTTCCTCATCCTTACATAATGAGCATTTAGATGGACCTTATTGTTGATTTTTGTGCAAATATGTTGAGCTTTGATATTTTATTCTTTTAAGTGCAGAGATATTGAATACTTAAATAACAATGAACCATTCAATCACATAAAACCATTCAACCATAACACATGATGTATCTCGAGGAAAACCTTCAAAACAACGAGGATGAAAAGCCTCAACAAATATTCAGAGCATAATTATGATAGATAGCAAAGAATGTCTTTTACAATAGCAGATTTCTTTTAGAAGAAAAGAGATCGCAAAACAACCTTGGTGTAGATACAGAGCAATAGAGAAGAGAGATCAACTGGATGAACTTTCCAATGAGTTCAATACAATAAATAACATGTCAAACCAGTTCCATGCAAGGAATAACGAATCAATGCATGGGGAATTAGCCTCCCATGCAGAAATAACAAATTGCCTTCTTGGAGAAATAGTGTTGTGCTTCGATTTCTTCAATCCTACATAACATAATGCACAAATCCTTTCTTCTTTGACATTAAATAATGCTCTATTGACTTCAAAGTGAACTTGCCTCTTAACAAGATGTAGGATCACTTAGTTAACAAGCTAACTTAAGTGTCATCATGCAATAGGTGTAACTCAAGTGTCATAACTTGAGTGTCGTCTTTTAACTTAAGTGTCGCCTTTTAGTTTAACTAAATTGGCGCCTTTTAGTTTAACTAAAGTGTTGTAATGCAAAACACTTTAGTTAACTAATTCCTTTTTATTAACACTTAGTTAACCAATCTTAATCGAAATCATGCTGATTAATTTACTGAAGTGGCCATTTTGAGTTATCATTTAATTAACTGATGCATACCTTGTTGATTTAACTCAAGCTTAACAATATTTAACTGAAACATGCATTGTTGCTTTAATTGAATCTTAACAATATTTAACTGAGACATGCATTGTTACTTTAACTGAAGCTTTAGTCGATGCATACAACGTTACTTTAACTAAATATTTAACTGAAGCTTTAACAATTTGAGTTCACTTAGTCAACTGAGGTCTTCTCTTGAGCAATTTTGAATTCTCTTTATTCTCTATGCATTTATCTTTATCTCTTATATTTTACTACATGGTCAATATGTGATAACTTTATTTGTCTATCATATCGGATTATACTCAAAATATTTTTCGGATGTTGTGATTATATTATATTACTCTCGGATAAAATGATCATATGCTATAGTAATTCACTCTAGAGGTGGCTAGTCTCTAAAGGAGACTTAATAACAATCAGTGATTATGGTTAGTAATACATCACACAACGTTAATGCTTCAACATGCAAAGCATTTACCTTTATATGGGAGGTCCACCTCATGGGTACCTATTGTAACTGAAGGTCCACATGAGAATCTGACTTGACATACAAGTCCAGATCCTTGTCCAACAAGACTTTACAACATTATCACTTTGATATATCAAAGCATTCACCTCTATGCGGGAGGAATAACCTTTTAAATGGAAATCTTAGTCATCCTTGAGTCCAACTCAAGAATATACTCCAAGTTATTGAGTCTAGCTCAGGCTCCCTACCTCAACACGCGAGGCCCAATCCTGGATGCACATAAGATTGGCTTGGAGGATGATGTGTGATGTTGTATATTTAACACTCCCTCTCAATGAGGGACACATTTGCTACCATGAAAAGTTTGTATTAGAAGTACCTAAACTTTGTCACTGACACAGGATTTGTTAACACATATACAATATTCTCTTTAGTAGCAATGTACTAAAGTATTACCTTCCTGGACCATGTCTCTGATGAAGTGATACTTCATCTCAATGTGTTTCAACTTTTCATGAAACATAGGGTTTTCTGAGAGATTAATACAACTATGATTATCAGAGTGAATGTCTGTAAGCTTCTCTTTGAACAACCAAGCAAGTAGCTTCATAATCTACACTGCTTTTTGACATGTAGTACTAGCCACAATATACTTTGCTGCTATAGTACTAATTGAAATACACTTTGCTTCTATAGTACTAGTCGTAACACACTACCACTCCAATTGGAGTTGGCATAACCAAGTAACTTTACCTCACCGTTAGCAGCAAAACCAAGTCCATAAACAATAGTACCTCGAAGGTGTCTAAGCACATGCTTAATGTCAGAGTATAATGTCAGACGTGATCTGACTCACAACATAACATATAACATGTCTAATACATCAAGGAACCTATAAGATAGCTATTCAAACTTATGTAGATTCCCTAAACTAGAAACCATGGATTTTCAATCCATCATACCAAACCTCACAACACATCAAATGTATAATTTTCTTGGAAAAAGAAAATATCACCTTTTGTCAATCTTTAGCACTTGATTTTCGCTTGTTGAATTCTAGAGTCTTCTACGGTATAGAGAAATTCTCTAAGAGCTTTCCATTCTCTATGATGTTCTCCAAGGCCTGACGACTTTCAAAGTGGATTCATTTTTATTTTCTATCTTATGGTACCCCGCTATCCAACTATATGGATATATGACCTCTCCAAGAGGTTTGACTGCTCCCCAACAATCATGACTATAAATTACTCAAGTATATGATAGTCATTGATAGTCTTGGTGTCCTTAACAATTATCTGACAATCATCTGAGGTCTTGACTATAGCTTTGCTCATATGGGTGCACTCCACATGAGATATGGAAGCCCCTGGATGACTCATGTACCTTGACTAACTTGCATCTAAGTCAGGTATTCCTGCATGACTAATTTGAGCTATGTACAACTGAGTGGTTTATCTATTGTATGGCTTAATTGAGCCATGTACCACTACATAGCTAATATGAGCCATATACAACTATATGAATAAACGATGTTTGATCCATGTACCACTACATAGCTAATCTGATCCATATACAAATGTATGGCTAACCGGTTTCTGATCCATATACCACTACATGGCTTACTGGTGGGGAAAAGTATGGAGTCATGTCCCACATGACTAATTGGTGGGGATTTTATTTATCTCCTACTTCCTATGGAGAAACATAAATACTCCCTCTCAACTAGAGGAGTCATTTTCTATTACACCAAGCTTGTCTGAAGTACTCACTTTACTTTGGACAAAGGATTAATAAGTATATCGACATTCTACTCATTTATGGATATGTATTGGAGTTGCACTGCTCCTTTCTGCACCATGTCTTGGATATAAAATATTCAAGACATATTTGAGTCCATATCCAATCGTACCATGTAGGTACCTCACCATATGCTTTGTTGTAAGCATATGGTTTGTTCAAAGCATATATCCAACCTAGTGCTAACTAGGTACATCTAGGATCTATCTGTCTATGAAATCCTCCAAATATGAAGAAGAATCGGCTTCAGATTCGTCATCATATGTGTGGTGATGGACTTATATTCCATCTTCCCAATTCTCTTTAGGATATCTACTATGTATTTTCTTTAACTGAGAAAATTCTCATTAGGTTTCTTCCACACCTCTAATCCCAAGAATCATGCCAAGATTCTTGAATATTGTAATCTAATTCCTTATATATATTAGCACCATGTAGATCTCCTTTTAGGAAGAGGTTCTTCAATTAGTTCTACTAGTTCTTCATGAATTTAGAAAATCTACGAACAATTATGGATTCTCTCTCTAAACCTTTGAATGGGGAGAACCAAAATCTGGGTCCTCCAACATGGGAGTCTCAAGGTCCTCCATGTATGTATCATACTAAATCTCTTTTGATCATTTGAATGCATCCTCTTCATGGAATGTCACATCCCTACTGAATTCAATGTGCCTTTTACTTGGTATATATATTATGTAGGCTTTGGATGATTTGCTATAACCATCAAGGTTTCCCTTCTTTCTGCATGGCTCCATATTTGTCATTTTCTCTTTCGGGAGATTCCATCAGAATGAATCTATAATCAACACATGTCATTATCTTCTTGTAGGTCATAGAATATGACATATACCTACAAGCCAAATTTAGTCAAGTGATTAGAAACCTTGCATAATCATGAGATGCAATCATATGAATATTTTAATGCAATGACAAACAGCTCACACAGTCATGCAAACATTTTAACCAATGTTTCAGCACAACTTCCATCAATATCTCATGGAATTTTATGCCACCCCATATGCTACTTATTTAATCATAACATGTACTACATGAGTTTTATTATTTTCGAATAAAAGAAAACTATAACATTTGTTCATCATGTTATACATACTTCCTAATTCTAGGAATACAACTCTGCATATAATTGTAATGAAACATCTTAAAAACATTCAAATCTAATTTGAAATAGTAATTGATAATCAAATACAATACTTATCTTTTGTTGTTTTGTGGGATCCCTCTTGATCTTTTCTTCCTTGCAGAGATTACTGGAGTCCCTAGGTCTTGATCTTCTTTCTTCACTACATCTTAACTTGCAAATTTGATCACATGCAAGAGGTAGAGAATATGTGCATGAGTGAAGGAATATTTATGCAGACTACAATGAATTTCTACATGGAGAGATTAATTTGTTCCGAGAACTCTTAAATCCTCTCTTCATTCCTGTCGTAAGAGAAAGGTGTTCTTCTTTGGTGCACACTGTCTTGCACTGGATTCACCCTCCTCTTGAAGGCAGTCATGCCACAACCTATCAAAGTTAGGTTGTACCTCTTGTCCATTTAATGATAACCAAATGTCTCCCATGAGGATGAGAGACCATCAATAGCGGTTTGAAGAAGATCATCTTCATCCACCACTATTCCAATGCTATAAAGTTGATCTCTTAACTGAGAGATCTTGTTAAGCCCTAAATGTTGGGCACATTCCCCCCTACAATGTGGCACATTATCCCCTATATTGTGGTGTATTACATGTTATTGATGTCAGCTTGGGTTTGTTAGTGCATTTATTAGTTCTTATTGTACACTTTTTTCTTCTATATATAGGAAGGAGATATTTTGATTTTAGTCATCATTGTATCTTGTCTTGTCTTGTGTACTCAGTACATTGTGTAAGGAGGTTCCTCCCTCAAACATGATTGCTATTTATTTTTGTTCTTCATTATAAAGGCATGGATTACTCTACTATTTCCAATTTATTCTCTTTTTATTCTATTTATGGGAATTGGTTGCATAACATTTGGTATTAGAGCTCTTTCCTTGAGTCTAGTTTCTTCAAAACAAGCGATCTTGGAATTTTCACTATAATTTTTTTCCTAGAATGCTTCAAATAGAAAAAATCGAAACCCACTTACAAACAGGCCGAAGAATCTATGGTCAAAATTTCAAATCTTGATTCATTACAAGCTCAGAGTTATACCTTCAAGCCTAGTTAGGGTTTTTGACTATCCCAAAACCTAGTCTAAAAGATGTGTTTTGGGGAAAAAGGTCATATCGAAGGAATCCAAGATGCAAATTGAATGATACCTATTGCATCAGAAATAAGACATACCAGGGTATATGTGATAGCATTTTCAGATGCATAAAGAAAATATTGGACATGTGGCATATAATACACGTTATCTCTTCTAGACAAGCCAAAAAATAAGAACTTTTGGGAAAATTGCAATAAATTTTTACTGGAGCATCCAAATTAGGTCAGACCTGCAACATCAGAAATATGACACATCAAGATAACACAGGATGAAGTTTCATATCTAGAGGATCTGAAATTCCAATTTTACCTCATTTCTAAGTCGGCCATAAAACAACCTTATATTCATGGTTTTAAAAAGATACACCATTTTGAATTTTAATAACTTTGAGTATAAGGGTCTATTTGTGGTGAACCATAGGGCATGATATACATTTATATTGTTCAAAATTACACCAAAGTAAGTGTAAAAATTCAAACTCCACTCAAAACACTAGAAGATTAATCCCTGACATACGATGAAATTGAAGACATATCTTTTAGGGTGTCAAAGTTGTAAGATATGATTAAAGAGAATGTGAAAATGGATGACTTAGTTAAATTGGAAAATAAGATGGCTAGTAAAGAAGACATTCAAGAATTGAAGGAATTGATGAATGATATAAAACATCGCTTTATTCCTCATGTATATACTCGAGAAGAGGATAAGGAGGGAAAATGGGACTTATTCTAGTCATGTATTGAGAAAATTGAAAAAAAAATTGACAGTAAGAAGTTTGATTCCTAAAAGGTTGATGATTCACTACAACATCATGGTTTCAACTTAGGTCCAAGGAACTACTCTACTCCCAAAATAAACATGAGAAATTTTGATGGAAATGATCCAATAACTTGGATATTCCATGGAGCAATTCTTTGATCTGCACCGGGTGCCAACTTTGCAAAAGGTAACTATTAAATCCCTATATTTGGAACCTGATCAATTTGTATGGTACCAATGGATTTGTGATTATAAAAAGGACTCTATTATCTATTGGTCAATATTCATAGAATAATTGGTTGCACATTATGGGTATATAAATAACAAGACTTTATCCAGTTGGTAAATATCATGCAAAAAGGTCCAATTATAGAGCACATCAAGCAGTTTCAAAAGCTAAGTCTCAAGGTGAAGAATATTTCAGAAGACAATTTGTTGGATATCTTTATTGGAACATTTTAGCATAACATTCAATATGAGGTGTGTCGCTTTGAACCACCATCCTTGGAGAAGGATTTCGTCATGGAAATGAAGGTTGAAAGTAAAATTATGGTGGTGGACACTAGAAATACCAATTCCAACAAATATAGAGAGAATGATGTTCCTTATCCTAATCAATCTTAGGGGTTGACACCTCAACAACTAGAGGAAAGAAGAGCGAATGATGTATTCTTTACTTGTGAAAACAAGTACATGAAAGGATATAATTGTGGAGAAAAGAAATAATTATACCTAGAATGTGAAGAGGAAGAACAAAAAGAGTAGGAACCATCACAAGGGGACAATGTAGAAAATGATGACTCTCACCATATCTTGCCATGCTTTGGTTGGAATCAGCACTCATCAAACTCTCAATATCAAAGGATATATCAAAAATAGAAAGGTAATAGTGTTGATTGATTCTAGTAGTACTCATAATTTCATTCACTGTAAAGTAGCCTAAGGTCTCAATTGCTTTGTATATCCAGCACTATAATTTAAATTAATGATTGTAGATGGAGGAACCATAAATTGATCAGGGAAATGGCATAATATCAATCTTACTACAAGGGAATATGTATTGAATAGTCCCATGATTGCTATCTCAATGGGTGGTGTTGATGTTGTATCAGAGGTTCAATGGTTACAATCACTGGGAACGATGGATTTTAATTTTCATAAGCTTTTCATGAAATTTTCCTAGGAAGGAAAAGAATTTATGTTAAATGGTATCACAGGGAAACCAAGCAAGGTGATCAAATCGAATGGTATGAAAAAATTGTTAAAGAAAGGAAAACAAGGTGTAATTACACAGTTATGCTCACTGTATCTTCAAACATATAAGGATCCTATTTCCCCATATTTCCAGAGGGTCCTTAGTAATCCTTCCAAGGTATTTGAATATATTCCACTAAATATTTCACGTGTTCAAGATATGGACCATGCCATTCACTCAATTCCAAGAAGAGTTCCTTCTAGCATCATACCTTACAGATACCCCTATGGAAAGAAGAATGAAATGGAGCACATGGTTGAAGTTGTGGCAGGAAAATATACAGCTCAAGTAGTGATAGATCACATAGAGCACTAGGAAGCAATCATCCAAATCCCGAAGATGTCAAAAAACAAGATGAAACAACAAGAAGATCAACATTGTCATCAAAGGAGTTTTGAAGAAGGAAAGACCATACAGGAATCTGAGAAAATAATCAAAACAAGCCTCCAAACAACTACAAAATCAGGCTATTACTGAGTACCTCATCAAGTGGAAGAACTTTCCAACAGCATATTCTACATGGGAAGACAAGTCCTTCATACAAATGCATCCACAACTACCCAAGCATTAAGGACAACACTTGTCTAAATGGGAGGGGAATGTTAAGCCCTAAATGTTGGACACATTCCCCCCTACAGTGTGGCGCATTACCCCCTATATTGTGGTGTATTGTGTGTTATTGATGTCGTCTTGGGTCTGTTAGTGGGTCTACTAGTTATTATTGTACACCTTTGTCTCCTATATATATATAGGAAGGATATATTTTCATTTTAGTCATTATTGTATCTGGTCTTGTCTTGTGTACACAGTACATTGTGTAAGGAGGTTCCTCCCTCAAAGAGGATTTCTATTTATCTTGGTTATTCATCACTAAGGCATGGATTACTCTATTCTTGTCTATTTCTTCTCTTTTTATGCTATTTCTGGGACTTGGTTGCATAACAGATCTTTGTGAAGAAGGTGGTCATTGTCTTGTCCTTCTCCATCTTCAAATTCTAGAGCTTATTCTTCAATGCTCTCTTTTGACTCATAGTCTTCTTCTCATAGAATTTTGTTAATGTATCAAAACATTCCTTTGCGGTCTTCAAAGGAGTAATCATGGGAATCAAATTATCCTTCACTGAATCATATATGATATGTTTAGATTTAGCTTGGTTCTTCTTGTTTATCCCAGATTTGTTATCATTTTTGGCAGTTAAATCACTCATTTAAACATATGTTTTGTCATTTTTTGCATATTTTCTGTCACGCAGCTCACCATTTAGCCCCAGGTATGAATGAATTTAAGGTATATGTAAAATCTGTTTATTATTATCATTTTACAATTTTATTAATTAAAATTGAAATTCTTTGAAGCGCGTTTGATATATTAACTTATGTGTATATTTGTTTGCAGGTTATATAGTCTTTTGGACAAGTTAACAAACAGACATGTGTTCAGCTAGATATGTGTAGAGCATAACCAGCTCACTGTCCAACTTAGTGTCTAGATCATTAACCAGAATGCGCACTACTAATAACAAATTCCAGGCATTAAAACGTTGGAACGGTCTAAAACTACTTGCTGTCCATGCATCTGGGTGATGAAGAAACTCTTGTTCTAGAAGACTGGCCATCACACTGCCTTTGCTCGACACCACACCACCATTCCATGCGTTTGGATGATAGCACGATTCTCGTTCTAGAAGACTCGCAAGCATGCTTTCCTTTTCCTGATACCACTCCACTAGCCACGCTAAAGAAGGAGCATCTACACCACATCACGTGATGAAGAGAGCCGACGCGCAAAGGATAGGGAGAATGCTGTGCGTTGGCGTTTGATCGGTTAAATGGTCATAATGGTTGACTAAATTTAGAGAGCAATCAACCACTAAAGGGTCGACTTGTTCATCTCTATAAACAATATATATATATATATATATATATATATCAGCCTCTACATGAGAACTTAGTTAGCTAGCAGTTTAACCAATTTATGCATGTGATTCGTCATTCTTAAGCACGTTGTAATTCTGTTCCATATTTTTAATAAAAGTTGTATGTTCTACTATTTATGATTGCATTCGAGTAAGCATTAGCTAGAAATCACCCCTGATTGCTGAGAGGGCCCCTCATCAACCAGAGGTTTCTTTTCTTGTAGTTTCGTTACCTTTTTCTTTTGTAGTTAGTTTAATTTCTAGTTTTTTTCTGTTATTAAATTACTGTAAATGTTTATTTCATTTGCTTCCTGTAATGCATTTCATTTCTAAAGTTAAATAGCTAGTTGCACGCATAGTTTGCTTTCAATTTACTTTCAGTCATTTCATTTCTAGCTTTACTGTTTAGTTTATTTGCAAGTATATAGAATATATTGTTTTTTATCAAGTTAAAGTAGATTCAATTCTGTTTATTTCCTTTCCGTTATAAGTTTATTTAAATTTTAGTTTGTTTCTTAATGATGGATTTATTCTTATGAATTAGTTTAAGATTATTTCGCTGCCAACCTTGATTAATAAGGAGGCTTATTTACTACCTCTCTGCATTGTATTTACATGTGCACAAATTCAGCTGAAGATTAGATCATTTAGGTTATTTTCTGTCATTTTAATTGTGCAGACTGTCATTCAGACAGCCTGTTTAAACTGTTATTCAGACACCCCTTTTAGACCTGTAGTTCAGTCTGTCATCCAGTCCGTCGTTTCATTTTTAGTGTTTTTAATGTGCTTTGAACCTGTTTTAAGTTTTGTTTCTTTAGTATTTGAAGTATGCTTTGACTGTAATAGCTAGTTGATAGTTCTATTTAACATTAAGGTTAAAAATTAGATTTTTTTAGATTATTTATTAAAGTTTGATCCTTATCCCTACCTCTTTTTCACCTTGAACATGTTTTGAGCTATGTTGTGTTTTGTTTCTTGAGTTTGTTTCTGATTCCTTTTTCTGTTGTACTGTTTTGTGCTCATGCCTTTGGATTGATTTATCCGTTTGCATGTAAAACTTAGTATTAGATGCGTTATCCTTAGGAAAATATACTAGTACTTTATAGACTGTTCCTTTTTCATTGTGTGATTACCAAAAGAGACTTGTAGGATAGAATTCAAAGCCATTCCTATTAAGTTTTCTACTTGTTTCTTTTATTAAGTTTTCTACTTGTTTCCTTTATTAAGACGAGAGGTAAGAACCTGCGCATCTGTTATAACAGGCGCCCCCAAATCCAGCAATAGTAATAGCATAGGTTTTTATTTAATTTAAGTTTTTCATGAGCATACTTAGAGATCCTCAGGGTAGATTTGTTAAAACATGAAAACTTATTGAAATTCCTACTAACTTTTACAGGGGACGTAATACCCCAACCACTAACTCAACAAAAAGGTATCGAAAGACACCTGGAGGAAGTAGTTCTACCTTGAAACCTAAGGAGACTCTCTCGGGGGATCTTACCGGGGAAGCCATAGAAGGAGAAGGAACCTTGGCAGGAGGTCCTAAGATCCTCATTCCTAAGGAAGTTCAAGTGGATCAACCACTAGGAACCTATAACTCTCCACTAGTCTTGAATCCAAATAATACAACTTTTTCACTAGTAGGAGATTCAAATTTCGTTGACTTTGTTGATAATGCCTAGGTAAAAGCTCTCTTTGGAAACTCCGTAGATCCAGTTATCTCACAAATTGAAACATCCACAGTAGAACCTACTATCCCTCTAGGATTCAATAAAAACACGGTAGATCAGAGGAAGATCTCTCCCAAAAAAGAACGTTGGGACGCCCCATTATCACCTCGAAAGGAGCCTCCTAGGTATATTTATGTTAAAAACCCAGCCTATATGGAGAGATGGGGAGAAAACGAAGATCATGATGAAGTTAGAAATGACGAAGGAGAAGGGGAAAACCGAACTGAGGCTACCTTCAGGTTTCCTATTTTAGACACTATACAGGATGTAACTATGAAAAACATCCCTCCTTCCTCCTTACCGACTTTCTATGGAAAAATTAATGAGGACCCAGACACATTTTTGTTCAAGTTTGATATCCTTTGTAGGAGCTATAATTATCTCCAAGATGCTCATAGACTAAAACTCTTTCCCGCTACACTAAAAGATTCTTCCTTGAGATGGTTCATGGGATTAGGCGAATCCACTATCAGGACATGGGATGATATGAAAACCTCATTTTTGTGAAAATATCAAGACTATTGCAAACCTAAGGACTCTCGACATGATATATTCAAGATACAACAACTCAGAAGACGAAATACTAGAGGATTATCTCGAAAGGTTTGTTTATACATTACATAAATCAAAATATAGTGACCTCCGAGAAGATGCAGTACATACACTTTTACTTAAAGGGATCTCTGAGGACTTGATAGAAAGTCTTAATCTCATGGCATCCGGCGATATTTTCTCATAAAACCTTTGCACAAATCAATGATATGTGCAAAATTTATTCTAGAAGTAGGGGGGAAGTTGGGAAAAACTTTTGAGAGCCTTATAGTAGAAATGTAAGAGGAAACATTCCTAGTTCAGGTGGAGTTGCAAGGATAGACTTAGGAAACCGATATCTTAGGAGCCATGGGTTCTCAACTAGATGTTTTACAAGCCAAGAAAAGTCAGGATGAAGAACGAGCAGCAATGAGCATTTTTTGTCCAAGATGTAGGACCAAACATCCCCAAAGGGAATGCCCATTAAACAACATCTCCATATGTAACATTTGTACAGAAGAGCATCCAACAGATAACTGCCCATCCTTGTCTAGGTTGCAAGCCATCTATAAGAGTGGGGATGTAGACGAAACATCTAGGAGGCCTCCTTGGCAACCTAGAGACCAACCAGCATATCAGAATTTTCCACCACAACCCCCACTCTATTATCCTCTATATCAACCACCTCAACGATGGAACAATTCCTCCATTAGTTTTTTTGAGATAGCTCTTCTACTTCCATACCACCTTGTAAGGGACTCAACTGACTTTGGATATCCCAATGAATTTTCTTTGGTGGTCTCTCTCTCTCTCTCTCTCTCTCTCTCTCTCTCTCTCTCCTTTGTATGATGTTCTCCCTAACTTCTTCGAGATCTTCCCCCTCGTCTCCATGTTGTTTTTGAACCCTTTTTCTTGTGACCATTCAACTTTGTTAAGGGATCTCTCTAATACTCTTTCCTGCTACTCTTCCATTGTTTTTGAAGGTATCAAAACTTGGGGGAACCTTATTGATCTACCTACAATTAAGAAGATATGGGAGGGACAGAGTTCCAAGGAGTGAGAATTGGGGATTGCATTAGGTGTAAGGGAGGAGGATAACAAAATATTGAGGAGTTGAAGGTTGCGATGAGGTTAATGCATGGGCTATTGGATCCTTGTTGATCCGGGACAAAACATTCCTAATAAGCACTAGTTTTCCTTTAGCAATTTGTACAATGATGATGGTCCAATGATAGAAGATGGGGCAACTTGTTTACTATTTGATCCATTTTTTGCATGGTGCCATTACTCTTCTTTCACCATGGGGGCTTACACTAAAGTTGTGAGTTTATAGTCTTTGCAAAATGAGCACACTCATGACAAGCTTTACATTTGAACAACAATTGCTCATAGTCCAATTTTTGCATGTGCATCCAATGATCTAGGGATAATTTTATATCATTTGACAATAATTTTTCCAAATCGATTTGCACACAGATTCTAGCATAAACGAACATCCATGCTTTTGGTTCAGATCTATGAATATATATTGCCTAGAGAGTTTCCAATGGTTGCTAGAGAATTCTCACCCCAACAATGAAGAGGAAAGTGAGTTAATCAAACCCAAACATGCACCGCCGAGGGTACATCCACTTTAGGATCAAAATCTAGGGTCCAATAATATACAACCCATGGAAAATGGCCCATTCCAAAACAAAAGGTAAATATCTTCTTTTCAAACAAAAATGCATAAAACCCACATCCAAAGAAGTAGTAAGAGAGTCTACCTTGGATTATGGTTATCTACTTTTTTAGTCTAGATATCCATTGACCTTGGAGAGGGCCAAAGGCCAATAAATTGTTTGATGTGGCCACATTTTGCTAAAGCTAACTGACACTTTCAAACTAGGCACATAACAAGGTAGATTAATTATTGAAATCTGATTAAGTTTTTCATAAACTTTGACAATATTAACTTGGGGGCCAATTTTTTCAAGGATACCATAAAATCATGGAATGCATCAACATCAAAAAGAGGAAGGGGATTTCCCCCTTTCAAATCCATATCCAACCATGACAAACCAACGAAGCTATTTGAAAATGAAGGGATATGAAAATGAAAGTAGAGGGAAGCTAGAGTTTTAAGCTAAGGATCATTTGAAATTTCCTAGCATATTTTCTTTGAAGAACAAAATTTATGATTTCGAGCTACCAATTTTTCATTTTTAATATAAAGAGAAATAAATAAATAAAAATATTTTAAAATAATAAGATTATATTTTTGAAATTATAAAATTATGATATCAAAATAGGAAAAAACAATGAGATTCCATTTTTAAATAATTACATTGATAGGTGTTTATATCTTAGAATTTGAGGTGGATTACAATTTATGACTTTCTTAGATAGAAGGAGGATGGGACAAGTGTATTGTTCAAATTGATTTGATGGGCATCGTTCAAAATTCAAAATAAACATTATCAAAAAAAGAAATATAAAAAGTAATTGGTAGTTGATACATGGATAAGTGGTAGCTCATGTATGAATAACTAAAGAAAGTGACAAGTAGTTGAGACTTAGACAACATGTGATTACAACTAAACATGGAGAAAAAGTAATAACAAATAACATGTAATTACAACTAAGCATAGAGAACAAGTAGCATATAACTTACAATTCATAACATTTAACTTATGATTTATGGGTAGTTAATTCTTTATTTTATCTAACATTCTTGTACTTATCTACCATGAACTGTTAGTTATCCATTCATCAATTCATCAGATATGAGTTCCATGCATCGCTACCAGTGATCCATTCATCTGCCTTATCCGTAGATGAAAAAATATAGATCGTAGTCCACCCAAATTTCAAATAAAAACATCTATTAACATAAAAATAAAACTAACTCATAAGTAAAGAAACTAATCGATAAAAACTTAAAAAGTGAAACATAGTCAGTACTCTTTTAAGAAAAGAGGAAAATCATTCCATAGGAAGAAGATTTATAACTTTAGCAAAACAGTTAACTATCCTCGTCAAATCCAACAGTAGCACTCTCTCCAAAAATGCGGGGACTCTGCCCCACCGTTGAATGGACGATAAAATCTAACGTAGCCCCCAAACCCTAGTGGGTTACGTGGACCGCCTAGGTTTCCAAATATAACCACTCTAAAGTTCAAACCCTTGCGCCGACTCAGCCTCGCAGCCCCCACTTAAAGACTGAACATAAAAATATGAAAAAATCCGGAACGATGTCAATCAACACGTGCGAAAAAGCCGGCGTGCAGCCAGGCCGGCGCACATACCCCCGAGCGGCGATTACGCAGGGTGAGTTGTTTAACCACAGTCAACATCTAACCACAAGAGGAGTTAGCTAGCTCCATATATACTCCGCCATCCCGCTTCCACTTCCCTTCATGGTCGCTGCGCTGCGTCAGATGGTTCAGTATAACGACTCTGGCAAGCTGTGCAGAGCCATCTCGGTGCAGTATTTGTTGTGTTTTTTAATGCTTCCTTGACCTCTCGCCTTAATTCAAATCATATCTTCAATACTTTTTTTTATCTCTGGCGTTTTTGCAACACAACACAACACATCCTTGTTGTTTATTGGCGCCCAGGTTGAAGTTATCGAGTATTTTTAGTTCAGAAATTGGCAGAATCTCACCCTATCTATATATCTTCCCTCCCCATTCATGCTAATAGTATATACTCTGTGTGTATATCTTGCTGACGTTCTCTCTTGAGAGCTTCTTTGTTACCCATGGCGGTCTGCAATTCCTGGCTTCTTCTCTTTTTCTTGATGTGCTGAGAGCCCAAGTTGGTATCTGTCTTTTTCTCTTTATTTTGCCGTTTTCTGAGTTGCGTGTTAATCCGCAGTTCGAATCTCAGTCCTTGTCCGTTCCAGCCCACTTGATAGCTTTTGGGATTGTGTTTGATACACAAGGTGGCAGCATTTACATAACTGCTTTTGTTTTGTACTGTGAATTGGCATCATGGGTTTTCATGCTTCCAAAGATGTTGACGAGCGGGATACTCTTCATAAGCTTCCATCAGCCGAGCAGGTGGGTTATGTATTCTGATGCCAAGTTCTCTGTGTTTTTTCATGGATTCCATGTGCTGTCAGCTTGAATTGAATATCATTAATGATTATGCTGTTGCTTGGACTTAGATGAACATAGTTGCTATTCTGTTTCTATTCATTTATTAGGATATACCGTTTGTTATTATTTCAAAATTCATGAGGCCATTAAATGATTGAAATCGTGGTATAATGCCCCACCTACAAGAAATTGATGACGCTGTGCAACGGTCCATTAATGATGAAATGGAGAACATGATCTTAGTGGGCATTCAATATGAACTGAAACGAACTAACTGAACTGATTTGAGGGCTGTTTTGGGGGTTTTTTTCTGATATGGTTTGTTTGGTGTTATTATTTTCAGGTTCTTGATGAATTAAAAGAGCTAGGAGGCATCACAATCCCTGTCGCAGCTGTGAATTGTGTTGTGTACGTGAGAGCAATGGTGTCTGTTCTCTGTCTGGGTAGATTGGGAGGCCTGGAATTGGCTGGAGGGGCTCTCTCCATCGGCTTCACAAACATCACAGGCTATTCAATTCTCTTCGGTTTAGCCTCAGGCATGGACCCTGTGTGCAGCCAGGCGTTTGGGTCCAAGAATTGGGAGATGATAGGGATCTCTATGCAACGAACCATACTCATTCTTCTCTCAGCCTGCGTGCCCATTTCCTTGTTATGGCTGAATCTTGAATCTATCATGCTGTGGCTGGGCCAAGATGCCAGCATAACAGCTGTGGCCAGTACATATTGCTTATATTCCCTCCCGGATCTCCTCACGAACAGCATGTTGCAGCCCCTGAGAATCTACCTCCGTTCACAAGGCATTACAACTCCCATGATGTGGTGCTCTGCATTGGCTGTCTTACTCCATGTGCCTTTGAATGTGATTCTTGTTTTTGTATTTAACTTGGGCGTGCCTGGGGTGGCCATTGCGGCAGTACTGACAAATCTCAATATGGTTTTGTTCTTGCTTGCGTACCTGTACTTTTCTGGAGTTCACAAGACCACCTGGACAGGCTGGTCTGCTGCTGCTTTGAGGGAATGGTCACCTCTTCTGAGCCTGGCATTGCCCAGTTGCTTTGCCATATGTCTTGAATGGTGGTGGTATGAGATCATGACTCTGTTAGCAGGGTATCTGCCTGATCCTCAAGTGGCAGTGGCGACTACTGCGATCTTGATTCAAACAACTAGCCTTATGTACACTGTGCCAATGGCTCTAAGTTCCTCTGTATCCACCCGTGTGGGCAACGAGCTGGGTGCTTGCAGGCCCGAAAAGGCAAGGCTTGCCACTCTAGTAGCTCTAGGCTGTGCAGTTGTGATGGGCTTAATCAATGTAACATGGACTGCTCTGCTGAGGGATAGATGGGCTAATGTTTTTACAAAGGATGAGAGTGTTCTGGCCTTGGCAGCAGCAGTTATGCCAATCATGGGCCTCTGTGAGCTGGGAAACTGTCCTCAAACTACAGGCTGTGGTGTGCTGAGAGGCAGTGCAAGGCCTGCTATAGGGGTTCGGATCAACCTGGGCTCCTTTTACTTCCTTGGCACGCCTGTCGCAGTGGCTTTGGCATTCTGGTACAAGATTGGCTTTGGGGGCTTGTGGTATGGCCTGCTAGTTGCACAAATTGCTTGTGCCTTTTCCATTTTGTTTGTTGTTCTGAAGACAGATTGGGAATTTGAGGCTTTGAGAGCTCAGCAGCTGGTTGGAGGGTATGCAAATGGTAAATTGCAGATGACATCAAGCAAAGTCATTGATGTGGATGAAGAAAAGGGCCTTCTGTCAACATAGCAGAGGGGTAGCTTTTGCTGCAAACCGTAGATTCTTAAGAATTCCATGACCATATTTTCACAATTTGCAACGGCGTCGAACTGTGTATCAGAAGAGATGGAGCTTGTGGGGTAGCATAGTATCTGACTGAGCGTTTTTCTGATAGGTGGTATTACATATATTTGAATTCCAATCAGGGGATGGTATCAACCGGAGTTTGTTTCAGGGCCATGGTAATGTTTCCTACAGAAGAAGAGAAGATACCCAATCCTGTTCCTTGGCATAAGAAGATGTCAACAAGAGCCTGGCATCCCCTTATTCCTCATTGATTTTTAGAGAAGCAGTCTTGTATATTAGGAAAATCTAGTCTTTAATCTAAAGGCAAGTGATCATAAGCCTCAGAGGGTAAGGTGGGAGCCTAAAAGTCGATGAAGGCTTGCATGTGCTGCCATTGTAAATCTTCCTTCCCACTGGTGAAGAAGCATTTTTTTGAGTAGCGGTTAATTCATGAATTCAAGGTTGTCAGAAATTCTCCTTGGTAAGACATGTAAATTAGAAGATTAATGTAGCAGTCGTTATTCCACCAAATTAGAATCTTTTTTGGGGGGGGGGTCATTTTTTACGTTTAATATTTGATGTAGCATTTATCTCCTCTTTGTGTGAGTGGGCACTGGATGTTTAACAAGTATTGCTGAATTAAAATTTAAATCCAAAAATAAAATCAAAATAAAATTTGCTTGACTTGAACTCAAAGTGAATTTGAATTTTCAATCTGTATGTTTAGTGGCAATCTCATCGTTGACATTAACCCTAAAGCGTGGAGACTAGCATTAATTAATTGAGTAAAATATATTCTTAATTAATTACCCAGACAGCGGCATCTAATAAGCATAAATCAATGTTTTGAGCCCTGAGCTCAAAGCAAAAAAAAATGTATATATCATCCTAGTGGCTGCCTCGGTTTATAGGTACGGCCTCCCAGTTACCTGGCAAATTCTGTTTCTCCAGTGGAAGTATCTGTCGTGAAATATTTGAATATAAAAGAGGACAGAGTTCTCATTTAAAATAACAGCTTAGAGCAGACCAGAAGGATTTCATCTGAACATGGTTGCACTGTTTTTTAATTCAGTAATTTCTAAGTGTAACAGGAAGCGCCAAAAGACATCGTGTGTTATTGATTGAATTGCAATAGCCACAAACATAAGAAGATATAATCCTGTCACATCCCAAGCTTATTTGGTTGTCATGGCATATTTTGGGGGATAATATTATTAAATGCGAGGTATAGATACTTTAAAGTTTACAAATATTTCAGAAGATCCCCTATATGTCAAGATTATAGGAAAAACTTAAAATTCTAACGAGAAGATTTCATCTGAACATGGCTGCACTGTTTTTCAATTCAGTAATTTCTTAAGTGTAACAGGAAGCGCCAAAAGACATCGTGTGTTATTAATTGAATTGCAATTGCCACAAACATAAGAAGATATAGTCCTGTAACATCCCAACCTTGTTTAGTTGTCATTGCGTTTATGATTTTTGGGGATAATATTATTAAATGCGAGTTATAGATACTTCACAAATATTTCAGAAGATCCACCATATGTGAAGATTATAGGGAAAACTTAAAATTCTAACGAGAGGCCAAAGGATCTCAAAATTATTCCTTTGTCAACGGTTTAATGTTGAAGTCCGACAATTGATTAATTAATGAATTGCAAAAGGTTTCTATAATTGATTAATTAATGAATTGCAAAAGGTTTCTATATGTTTCATAATGTACCGTGAATATTCTAATATTAAAACGCTATTTCAGCTGAAAACAAAATAACAGTTACAGGGCTTCAAAGTAATGTGGTGTGTAATCTCCATAGCACCTGCGTAATCGTTTTATCTTTATAGCACATTAATCAAAGTCTGATTTGATTTTAAAGTCATAGATCATTGGCGGAAGTTTCTTTAAATTTGAAAATTCGTTATAATGCGTTTAAGGCAACCATCCACTTGGGGATTAGGAGGTGGACGTATATTAACCATATATTCTCCCACTTCAATTTGGTTATGGAGCGCTTTACTTGTGGCAATCTTTGTTCATTTGCAATGAAACGTCTAATAATGCCGGCTTGTGTCTATTTTATTTACCTCCACTTTACTCAAATGGTTGTAATGGGTCTCATCGGTTTCATTTGGGCTTTGGGCTACACAAATGGGCGGTGTGAGCTAAATTCTAGACCATTTACATCATTTTTTGGCGAAAATTTTGATTAAAATTGGCAAGAATTGTTGAACTTGTAATTTCAGTTTGTTCAAATTGTAGTGTCCCAGGAATTATCGAGGGCGCTGAATCTATTTTTGTAACCAAAATTGCAATTTCAGCAACCACAATCGCAATTTCAGCAAAAAATCCCTCCCTGAATTCTGGCAAATTTAGCCAACAAAAATGTAAATGGCAAATTTAGCCAACAAAAATGTAAATGGTGTAGAGTTTGGCTCACTCCCAAATGGGCTATGGGCTAATGTATTTACCAACAATCAGGATCCTAGCCTTAACAACAGCCGTTTTGTTTATCATGGGCCTATGAGCTGGGAAACAGCATAAGATTTCTCTTCCGGTCGTTGTGGCATTGGCTTTCCGGCCCAAGATTGGCTTCGGTGGCATATGGTATAGCTAATCTATTTGCCCAAAATGCTTCTGCTTTCTCCATTTTGTTTGCTGTTCCAAGGACACATTGGGAGTTTGACGCTCTAAGAAGACCAGCCTGGTTCGAGGCTATTCAGATAGTGAATTGCAGATGGCATCAAGGAAAACCATTGATGTAGATGAAGAAGGGGTTCTTATGTCAACAAAGCAGCATAATAACTCCTGTTGCAACAATAGATTCTTATGATTAGCAAGATTGTGATTTCACAATTTGCACTTTGCAACAGAGATGAGATGTGTATCAAAAGAGAGGGAACTTTTATGGGTTATAGCATGCTGCATCATTTTGATGCTGATGCTTTGTTGTTTGTGTTAATGCCTTTGCATCTGCAATCAAAGAGAGTTTGTTTCATACATACATCCCTTACCTACCCTTTTGAGAAGGCTTGGTCCTGAAAGGCCTTATCTTGATTCAGCTCTTTTTCCTTTTTAATTTACTGCCAGGGAATTGGTCTTTGAATTCTAACAGGGGGATAATATCCTTCTGATTCTTGTTTTAGGGCCATGGAAATGATTCTTGATGTTTCTGACAAGAGAGAAGAATGCTAGTACCTCGTTTAAGAAGTTGACAATATCAGCCTGACAACCTTAATCCTCATGGATTTCAGAGAAGCAGTATATAGTAGGGAATTTTGTGTAAATTTTGAGGTTAGTGAGCAATAACCCTCAAGGTGGTGAGATGAGGGTCTAAATAAAATCGTTGAAGCCTTGTATGTGTCATTATTGTACTAAGGCCTTTTGGAACTTAAACACTGCTCTACAGATGCATCATTTAAGAGTATTACTGCCGAGTCTAGTGGGTTGGGGCTGTGGTCTAGTGGTAGGGTGGCAGGAGTCTTCTGCACTTAGCTCCGGTTCAATTATCAACTAGCCCAGGACCATTATCAATCTGTTTGGGAACCCTTCCCCAAAGTTTTGTAACTGCTCTGGCCAAAAAAAGAGATGGTGCTGACTTATAATAACTAGACAAAGAAACTGACACCATCTTACTTAGAAAAATAAAATGAAACCATCTTATAAGATTAATGTAGCAGTTGTCTATTTCTGGAATTATATTTGGTTTCGATGGCACTTTTTTTTTTCTTTTTCTGCATTTAAATGTTAATGTTGAGCATAGAGTTAGGAGCCCTGAGCTTTCATAAATAGAATCTTTGAAATCAAGTTTAAAAGTACAACAAAGTGCAGAGCGCCAGCACAAAATCAAAATGAATTTTTTTTTTTTAATATTTGTTTATTTGGCGACAATCTCATTAATCAGATATAACATGTTACCACCCCACAGGGACTATCGCTATCAATCTGATTACACCAGTCATCCAACTGACCATGCCATTTTCAATTTTGTTTCCGTACACATTAACATTTTATAAAATGTGTGAATATAAAATGTTGTCAAAGTTTTTATTTCTGAAAATATTTTAGAGCAGTGGGCAAAAGGATTTGATCTGAACATCGCTCCAGTATTTTTAAAGTCCAACATGTCTGAAAGTGCCCCCTTTGAAGTGCCAAGAGACATCCTGTGTGATTGATTGAATACATTAATGCTCTGAAAGTAAGGAGCTAAAAGTGCATACTTGTTTATTACTATTTGTTAATGGAAGGTACAATCCTGCCATATCCAAAGCTTGTGGGTCTTATGGCATCCATGATCCTTGGTGATTATCTTAGTATTATTATGTGAATCTGACTTAGATGCTGTACAATTTATTATTGGAGATCACATCTGTCTCTGCAAGACTGAAGTAAAAGAAAAAGGAATTGTCAAAACATTTCTGAGGTCAAAAGGATAAAAAAATTATATATATTTTGAAGGCTTTAATGATAGAAATCCTATCAATTGATGAATTGTTATTTGCACTTTCCTCTGTTACCTTTTATACAGTGGTGTCTTAAATAAAGTCACTAATTTTTTTAATAATACAATGTAATATTGGACAATTACAAAGCTTTAAAAGTTATGTGGCTGCTAAAAGTTACGTGGCCGCATCAGTTATATGATTTTATTATTATTATTATATATATATATATATATATATATATATTTAGTTCAGTAGACAATAGTTCCTTAAATAGAGTCTTCATTTATCATTTTTAATACAGTGTAAATGTGTGACACTTACATGGCATTAAAAAGTTATATGACCTACAATATATTAGTATATTCATATAATTTGTGACAGTATCAGATTGATAAGGATTAAATGGTTGAGAGATAATTATGAAATGGAAGACAGTTTGATTTTTTTTTATTCTTTATATTCTTCTAGTTATGCTGATTCAACTTTGAGTTATTAATGCCTAGATACATGTCATCAGTGACATTTTACCTGTTATCTATTTATCAACTATCAATTATTTTTTATATTCTTTATTTTATCTCACAATATTCTAGTTATCTACCATAAACCATAAACTGTTGGTTATCCATTCATTAGCTATGAGCTATCCATGCATCACTACCAGTTATCTATTTATAGGTTTTTTTTATATTTATTTTTAATAATTGTTTATTTCAAATTTTGAACAACTGCCATAGAATCAATCTTAACATTACACTTGTCTCATCCTCGTCCGTAAATGTAAAACAATAGGCCGTAATCCACTCCAAATCTCAAATAAAAACGTCTATCTACGTAATTAAACTCATTTTTTATTATTATATAAATTAATAGTTCAATTAGAGTTGTGTTCCCTCGTCCAAAGTTTGATTAAAACAACTCACGGTCAAAGAGGACTCAAGCTACTTTTAATTTTAAATCTTGACGATGATAATGTATTTTACTGCCCAATTATCTGTCAAAAGAAGGATGATTCATCTTATACAAATGAAAATTTGGAAAATTAACAGCAATTTTATGGTCTAACACCATCAGAAGCATTGCCAAGAGGAATGCATTTCACAATAGTTTCAATTTTTCTAACATAAACTACAATCATCTTTTAAAAGTTGATAAGACCATGGGACTGCACTGGGTTTTTACATAACTGTGCATGTTAAGTGATGAGATAGAACAATATTTATGCTGATTTATTGACAATTTCAAGACTCACTAAAGTTGTGGCCACCTCTACAGATGTTTGCTATATCCTACAAGACTTAGGTTTTGCTTCAGACTGAAGTGGTGATTATGAAGAGTTGGATAGCAACTATGGATTTTCAGATTCAGAATGACCAGTTATTTATATTAATTTGTATAAGCATGTAAGATTTTCCTTACAAACCATGTTGGCACCCTGTTTATTTGAACATTAGTCTGGGTTTTCATCCAACAATTATATACATCTTTAAAGCAGAGGCTTCATTTGTTGTATATAATACATCTTTGGAATGGTTGAAGGTTGGCAATGACCATGGATGCTTCAGGTTATACATGTTGTGTATATAATTTTTTGATACAGAGTTTCACAGTTATGTTTAATTCATTTTTGTTTTATTTTTTTAAATTTTGTTTAGATAATGGACTTTGTATTTTAGAATAAAAATCTAAAAAAGTTAATATATTATGAATTTATTTTTTTTTCAATTTATTCTTATTAAAATTGTTTTACAATTTTTATCAAAACTATAATTTTAAATTAATAAACTTATTATTTATAACTATTAAAAATAAATAAGTTCATAAAATTTTTAAACAAAAAGTTACTAATAATATTAATAATTAATAACAAAACAATGTCCTTTGGATTATAAATCTTTTATAGAAGACAGCCTTCTACTACTCTTACTTTAATTGTTCCCCAGGATAGAGGAAGCTTAATTCTGGTTATGATACTTTAGTTACCTCTTAGGATGGAAAAGGTCACTGATGGTGACGAGGATATCAATCATGGAAGATGTGGTTGTAATTGTGCCAACATGAGTCTTATCTGATGTATGTTTTATGGCTAAATGGTGGTTTCCTTGCAAACAAGAGTAATCTACATCTTTGTCTATATGCAACTCATATATTGTTATCAACTTTCAAAGGAACTTTTTATAACAAATTAAGACTAAATGATGTTCAGATATTATGTCACCAATTTTACGATAGTAATTAGAAAGAAATAAATATCTTCAAACAAGTTAAGGTGTACAAGTTTTTATGTGAGTTGGTTATAGAGTTTGGTATAGATGACACAATCATAGTTTTATGGTAAGAAGTAAGTTGATAAGTGGACAAATTTAACATCTTTTTCTTAATTTTTTTTCTTTTCTAAATTAGTAAGGTATTTTGCCCAAAGTTATAATTTTATTTGATAAATGAAAACTTTGACAATGAAACTGTCTTTATGATTTTTTGTCCTTTTTAAAAATGACGGATTCATAAAAAGATCTGAAAAATAAATTAGAATTTTATTTAACTGATGAAAACCTTGAAAATAATTTTTTTTATGAATTTGCACACTTTAAAATAACGACTCATCAAAGTTTGGGTAAAATAAGTAAATCAAAGATAAACTCATTGAAATAATTATGTTTATCCATTTATGAACTCATCTATTCCATCAACTCCTCTATTCCATGAGTATAATAATATGATATATAACTATAATGAACATTTTATATATAACAATGTAAAAAATTACTTCACAAAGCCTCACACAAAAATAATCAACAACATCATTATTTTAATAAAAAGTGATTGTATTCCACGAATTCAAGTGGGAAGGGATGAGATAGCCAGCCACCCCACCCTCCTCCCTAATACCTATGGACAAGATGTATGGGAAGGAGGATGGGACAAATGGATCCATATTGATCTTAAGGGGTAGCTGGTAAGTATAGCTACGAGACAAGATAGAGAGCCAAGCGATGGTGGGAATACTTATGTAGGGTGGTGAACAATGAATACCAAAATTGGTTTTAGATGCGGACAAGCGAAGGAAGGTGCGAATGCTAAGATAATGATAGCATTTGGGACTGGAATGATGGTGTTGAATGGAGACCTGATCGCTCCCTCGCGTTGGTTAATGATGAATCTTGGTTTTGGTTGGATTTACCACAAACTGATTATTCATGTTATTGCTTAAACTTTCGCTGTATGGATTCATCAGATGGTTTCATGTGTTGTGCAAGTGCAGGTTCTTGAAGGACTTGGAGATAGTTTAAACGAGCTCTACCACCAAACTAATGGACATAGGTGAGTATACAAACTCCCTTTTCATAAAATATACACAAAAACACACAGAGCACACACTGGAAACAACTTTATATTTCATTAGATCTCCCTAAAATAAAATTACAATTTTCCTATATATACACAAGCAAGCTAATTTCAAGGCTACTAGAATTCGTCATTGGATCGGAATCATTACAAACACGACGACAAATGCACTCGAAAAACTGTCCTCTGATTTAACCATTAGGATTTACTAGCAATGCTCCAAAAATCCACCTCCAAAATTAACTCCGATACAAACCTCGACATGACTGCCATATGTCACATTATGACTGGATAGGGAGAAATTCCTTACAATATTCTCCATTGGACCTCCTCATGGTGACCCATTTTTACAACTCCATTACCAAACTCCACAATGTTGATGTGTTTCTCATTGAGACTTCTTCATTGGCATTCAATTGAATTGTGCTTTATGGAAACTTTGATATAATATCTTTGATGAACTATTGGGGTTCTTTAATTAGCCATTCACACTTGGCTCCTTGTTTCAACCTTTGATACATATGCTATGATATATTGCCTCGACTCCTTTGAGGTTTCCATTGATGTGCCCATTTGCAACTCTCACGATGGAAACCATGCTACTTTGGCATGTGTCCTATTGGGATTTCCCCATTAGAATTCCATCTGATGCACACTTAATACTTCGTCGATATGCTAGTCTTGATACACTATCGAACAAGCTCCATCGAGACTTCTCCTAAACGCACTTGTTGTCATCTCTAATACTACACATCGATGACCACTCAAGTTCTACCACTTGTCATCTCGTCAAGACTCCTCCCAAGCACTTCAACACTTAGTCAAAATTTCATTGCCTTGGCTCAAAGCTTCGTTTGAGAAACTCAAATGCAATTTCAATCAATGGCATTGAATTGAATAGATGCAAAATTTAATCTTGAACTTGACTATACATGCCACCATAAATTTTACCTGTAAAACATCAATATGAGTATGGGTGACCATACTGCATGATTGACTGAACTTAATGATGGATGAACCACCATGTTTCCCATTTGATTGATATGATATTTGATCTGGAGAAGTAGATCTTTGAGCCCTGCAACTACATAACTACATTGGATGGACTTGAATTCTCTGGAACGGGGGTGGGAGAAATAATTAAAATCAACAGTCCCCCTCTTAATTATTCAAAAACACAAACCAACTAAAACTCTATTGCTACCCACAACAAACAAAATCCCAAATTCTTCTTATCATGACAATGAGTATTCTTAAGTGGCTCCATGAACTCAAAAACAAAACTTACAACAAACACACACTTCTCTTGAGTCTTCACTTTGACTCTTCATACATATAACACCAAAAATAACAAAGGTGCTACAAAATATGTGAAAAAATTACTCACATGCCTACAGGATTATCAAAACAACATATTCTTGATAAAAATTTCTGGTTGGCCTTAGTCTCAGCAATATTTACTCAATGATTCATACTTTTTTTTTAATAAATTAAATTTATTTTTCTTGTTTGGTCTCAATACTCGGAACTCAGCAATATGTTTCTTCCTCGTTATCTTCTTCTTCCACTTCAAATATTTTGTGGATGCTTTTGGTATTCTTCGTAGGTTGTCTTCTAGTTTTATTGCATGACTACTGCTCTTTCTTAGCATTCCTTCATGATTCCTTCTTTGATATTTCTTCAACTCCATTGCTAGTAGATTTCTCATCACACATCTCCAATCTGGGCATGTTCTCAACATTATGTCCTTTAGCCTTATACTTGAGCCCCTTGTAGTTTCAACACTGTATTTTTCCTCATTTTCATTCATATCAATGCAAACTATCCCTGCACAGACACAGGAAAATAAATCATTAAGAAAATCATGGACCTATGTATGGTTCTTCTCCATCCCTTTATCTTGCATATATAGTGCAAGTCTTCTTTCTCCATCATGTAGTTTTACAAGTCCATTCTTCAACTCATAAGTGGATTCATCATCATTATAACTTTCTCTATATATTTCTGCAACTTCATGAATGAATTTCTTTCCATCATCATTTTCATCATGTTTTCATGGATTTTGCCTCATATATGTGCTCTTTGTTATAACAATCCCTTTCACCATGGAAGTTTCATCATTGTGGTTTGTACCCTCACATAGGTACTCTTTCAACTCACTAGTTGTATTGCTTGCCTCAACAAGGCACTTGGATAGACTTTCAACTCTTCCCTCTACAATATTTCCAACAACCTCAGCTATTCTCTTCTCTACTTCAGTATGGTCTACATATGACCTTGGCTAATAGAGTCACTCCTTAAGGGAACATAGCTCGGTCTCCCAATTACACCAACATTCTTCTCTTTCTTCATTTTGTACTACATTTATAGCCATTACAACAAGATCTATTGCATTATGTCATTTCTTCCTTTCAACATGCATGCAATATATCTCCTCGAATGCAAAATGATTAACCCCCAGAAATCCCTCAATAATCTTCAATTCTTCAATCTCAAAAATAATTTTAGCTTCACACTCTGAGGTAAATTTACTTACCTTTGTCCTATTGACAAGTTTATTGTTTCTCTCTTCTGTAGAAACATATTTAACTCTTTCTGTAGTGACTACTCCACTACTTCCATCTTATTCCATGCCTACTTTGACATAGTCATCTTTAGTTCTCAACTCTTCCTTGGGAATAACCTCAGGGGATTCACCATCAACTTCCTCCACTAGGAATATCTATGCATATTTTTTCTCTAGATTCTTTTGAACCTCTACATAGTGCACATTGACGACACCAATCATATCATCGACACCTTTCATTGTTGGATCCTTTTAACCATTGATTGCTGCAAAGGAATCTTCAACTTTAGCATCAAAATTCACATGTTCCTGTGCATCTACACAATGTGCTTCACTGGAAGCAAAATCAATAGCTTGAACCTCCTTTTCTACTGCAAGATCATCAACAATTTCTTTGATTTTGTTGGTAGCATCTTTAGTTCTACACTTGATATTCACATCACTCCTTGCAACATCATCAACTTCATTGTGATATTCATCATCAATGCCTACAAGGATAAATAAATCACTAATAAAATAATTCATAAAAACAACTGTGAGTTTTGGCACTCTTTGCTATTTATTTTTCATAATTCACTAGCACAATGGAATTTTCATTGTCTTCAACAAAACATACTACTTCAAGAGCAGTTTCTTCATCTTCCTCGTCATCAACAACTGACATTGATGGGTTCACATACTCACTTCCTACTACACTGACAACTTCTTCTGTATCATCGTCTTCATCGTCACCATCCACATGCGAACCTACTTAGTGGGATACATTGGTTGTTTTGATGGCAACAACATCATGATCATCATTGAAAATATACATTGCTAGATTCTCCACAACACAAACTATTACACTAACCACTATCCACACATGACTGACCACTGTGGGGTTCACCTTCCTCATTCTGCACATTCTTTGTTTTGTTGACAGAGACATCATAGTCCTCATTATCTTTAATTCTCTTTGCTTTAGAAAAGTATATCACAACTTCTTCAGGTTCTATTGCTACCACAAGAGATATTAGTAGTCTCATATTCATTTTTCTCTTCAATGTCATCCACTACTGTATGTGAACAATGGGAATCACCACCCACATCTACATGCACAACTATACACACAAGGTATTTTTCAAACTTCTCCATTGCAAGCACTACTTCCACAGGGAGTTCTTCAACTTTAACCTTCTCCGTAGCTTTAGTAAGGTGTACGAAATATACAACATCATTAACATCCACTGATGTAACCACACATTGGGATTCACTACATGCTTCATAGTCTACAATTGATTATGCCATATTTCCTACTGACTCAACAACAGGAACATCACTCCCTCTTACACCATACTCCATCTTCAAACTTTCCCATGATTCTCTACACTAGCATTTTTAATCCAAAATCCAACGACATAAATGTCTGATTTTCGACAACATGTTGTCGACCATATGACAATCATCTTCTTTTTTAAACGTCTGTTGTACTTCGACGGGTATCTGATAGTAAACTGAACACGTCAAATATCCAACTTAGCCTCGTCGGATATCCGACAACTCCTCTTTTAATATTTCCGTCGAATATCTAACAAATATCATTGTATAGGAGGTCAGAAATTCGATAGATTTTACTGTATAGGAGGTCAAAAATATGACATATTTGACTGTATATGAGGTCATATTCTTTGTAAGGATGCGTCGAATATCTGACTAGATTTGCATTGTAGGAAGTTAGATATCCGACGCCTTTATCCGTCGGTGGTATAACAATGGTGTCAGATTCTTCGAAAGTGTCCGTTGGATATCTGACAATGTTAACCATCGGTGGTATGGTGATGGTCTCGAATATTATGGAAGTGGTCATCAGATATCTGACGGATCTGTGGTATTTATAAAAAAAAAATACAGATATCCCGTGACATGAAAAAATTCACCTAAGCTACAAAAATATGATATAATAAAGATATGGAGATCATGTTGAAGAGTGGGTCCTCCTAGTACTTAGGTTCTCAAAATAACTACATGTGTTCATGGGTTGTGATTGTGTCACTTGCTATGTTTGATAATAATACCTATAAGACGTTGAAAGTCACTATTTTGTAGGTTATGTGATACATTTCTTTCATTGTTATGCCATGTAGGAGTCACAACAAGTCATAAATACTCTAAACATTCAGCACATGTTAAGGAAAATATTCTACAAACATGTAGTAAGCTTGATTAAGTAAAATATATTTTTAGGAAATCTGTCTCAAGATTTACCCAACATCTGTAATTGCATGGAAGAAGTTATTAATCCCAAAGGGGTTTGCGGAAAAGTTTGGGTTGTGAAGCTATATCTTCTAGAGCACCAACCTCTAATATCTAAAACATGTTTTCATACAAATAAGAACTTAAAATGTTATCCAAGCGATCTAAATAAAATATGAACTATCATGTACATAGAATTATGCAATAATGGTGAATGTTTTTCGGATGTTTTAGTATAGGCTCATTCTTATTTGATCTAGATAAAAGTTCATCTATACAATGAATTAGAGTGAGAAACCGATGAGGGTAATTCACAAAGTTGCATAATAATGTTATCCACAAAGAATAGTATATACGTAACAAGTTAATAATGACATCCTAGTAGATATTATTCAATATTAACTATACCCATCTCATTACTCAGTTTATGGTATGGTGACACCAATTGAACAATCAACATCTACACATAGATACAAGACAAATGAAGTGCATGCATTCTGGAGGGAGAATCCAAATTCCAACACTAAATAAATCACAATGAGAACAATGAAATCCCTCAAAATAATGAGAACCAAGTTAGGAAATGTTTTTTTGGGACCTTGCTTCCCCTTTGGATTCCAATCCAACATGATCTTCACTTTGATTCCAAGCACACCCTACAGATTACATGAAAACATTAGACACAAATTCCCTGCAATAAATGCAACTTCATATCATTGAAAGGAATTTGTAAATTTAATAGACTTCAATAAACAAAACAAGCACAAACATTAATTTGATATTATATCTAATAAGTATGCGAAAACCTTCACGCATATATCATATCAAAACCTTCACACGGGTGGATTGAACCAATGTTACTCTGTTCTGGCAATGCATCACTTAGTAAAATCCCAAATAGCTTCCATATTCAAATCTATATTTATGAGTAATGAAATATAAGCTAGAAAAATGTGTTGGGTATCGAATTGATACAATTGCAAGTTAGTAAAGAGGGGAGAGTAAATGTGTTCTTCTTATCTATGTATATGTATCGCTTGTAGTCAGATCTTAACGACCATCACATAAAACTGAATTGAACTACTAAGGATATGAAAGAAATACTCTTGTAGAAAAGTCATTTTTCCATGTTCCTTAGGTTCTTCAACCATTAATGATCTCAAAACGAATTATGTAGGATATTTAGATAAATAAAGTGCGTTGGATATTGCATCTTCCATGAAGCTTTTTTATTATAAGGATTTCTCTCACTCCCCATAATCCTTGGATGTTTCAGGCTCTACGTTTCCATTGGTATAATTTAGACCAACTGTAATAGAATGTTGAGCCATGGTTATTCAAGGACATAAAATATACAAGGAACTTGATCTTCTAAGTTAAGAACCTACAAGTGAGGAAAATGGCATTACAAAGTTGGGTATTTCTGTAGAGGTGTTGGAAGATTTATCAATGGAAAGTATTGAAGACTTAGGCCATATGCTCCTGAATGAAGACAAATTACAACAAGGGGAAGAGAGAACATGAAGATTTTAGAGATGACACAGGTTATAAACTTGATAGTCCATTCAGGTGACAAATTAGCTATTACTTGTCGAAAAATGACTCAGAGGAGGTTGATAAAGCTAAACATGAGGAAATTCCATCATAAAATATAGATGGAATATTAAAAAGGTGAGGTAGTAAACCCATGAAAATTATCCTTGTCAATATTCGACTCCATATCCTTGTTGTAAGGAAAAACATCCTATGACTGGGGTGAGGTCATCAACATACTAATTTAAATAACATAGACATCCAAAGTCATGAAAACATCAAGATACGGTTTGGATATATTGAAAGTAGGACTTGGAAATCAAATTGTGTACCTTGCTTATGTAGGTTGGTCCAAGCTTTTAGTAACCCTTCAACTTCGGATCCCAAACCTTCAACTCCTTCACTTGAATACTTGCAAAGTAGAAACAATACCTTCCTCAAAATCTTATGGCTATAGTATAATAACTATGAAGTGAGACAAATATATAAGCTTGCATTTAACCATACATTCCACCTATAAATTTGATGTGTTTACTTTTTAAAGAATGCTTCATAATTGCATATGTAATAACAAGCATGAACAATTTTCTATACAACAGTTAAAGGTGCAAATGTTCATTAGAGGAAATTTCAATTTAAAATGGGCCTTCCAAAAATAATACAAATTCCATGTCATCAAGTATTATCCAATCAAAATGATTTAAAATTCAAAAAGGGAGCACCTCTTAAACAATTTTTTAATATAAATTTGGGGATAGGTATCATAAAAAAAAACTATTTTTTTGTTCGTATTTTTGACATATCTCCCTGTGTTTACTCAAATTTCGATTGGGAGAGCTCGTTGGATGGGGAATTATATTCTGCATCCAGCGAGTACCCAGTTGTCATCATCACGTTTTTCCGGTGTTTCTTGATTTTTGGGTAGCGCGGCCCATCAAAAGTATGCCAAGTGGGTACTCGTTGGATGCGGAATTTAATTGCGCATCCAACAAGCTCTCCCAATAGAAAATTGAGTAAAAAACAGGGAGATATGTCAAAAATACGAACAAAAAAGTAGTTTTTTCTTTTCTTCCTCTAAAATTAATAAATATTATTTTATTATTTTAACTATTATTTTATTANGGGAAAACAAATCGTAGTAAAGCTAATATTCAAAGCAACAATATGAGGGTAAAATATCTTATGTTTCTAACACTTCTGGAAATAAAAACGAAATATGAAAATATGCAAATTTGCATTGATACATCATCCCTCTTGATGTCCTTTGTATTTTGTTTGAGCTTTGGGGGAACACAAAATCATGATATGATATGAGATAAGATAATTTAGTAATGCCTGGGAATGACCAAATAATAGGTTGTTGTGGATAGAAAATATAGTCATTAGACACCTCAAAGCGGGAATGTCAATATCACTCCTAAATGCTAATGAAAGATACAAAGCAAGAGAAAAAGATAAATACATGGGAAATGGAAAACTTGAAGCTAAACTACTAAACCTTGGAAAGAAAAGAGACACTAATCAATATCAAATATAGAAGTATAAGAAGAGGAGGGAGGTTAGTCATCCTTGTCATTGTCAATTGTTGTGATGGAGTGCATGCAAATCCGAATAAGATCATCTAATGAATCTTCATGTTGAGAGACCCTGGCTAGGAGAACTTGGAAGGTAAAAAGGAGTATCATGTCAAAAATCCCCTAACATCCACTTCCTGTAAAAAAGAAGTTTGTGAATGAACAATTCCTGTATGTATAAGGTTAGACACCCATGAACAAGATAATGAAAGAAGATGGCAACGTAACCTCCAAAATCATGGAACAAGTAGTGTTATCCTCCCCATATCTCATAAAAAACATGACATCTAAATATTGAGCCATCTCTAGGAAATGGTATAACTAGAAAATCTTCTCCATTAGCGAGATATGGTGGTTTGATTGAACTCGTAAATGTTGATACCAACCCATAGCTAAACGAACAATATCTTGAGGCCATGTGACCAATGGCATTAAATGTAATCGAGACAACAATGAAACCATCCTTCAACTATAAAGGGAACCCATTTCCCATTGTAGAATATCATTTTTGGAACAAGATTTTGAGGAGATTAAGGGAAAGACGTTTATACTTATGATATTTCCTATAAAAGAGTCTATTTGCATTAATCACATTGTCATTTAGAGAAAGAAAGATATGGATGGTATCAAGGTCTGTTTGGATTTTAAAAGGTAGTTATTCATGTATGTGGGAAATTGAACATGCTCTTTTACATATTTATTCTTTGAATACCATCAAGTCAAGATGGAAAAATAGGACAACCAAAATACCTCCTTTACCATTGAATGGAGTTATTTTTCTTACAATGTTATGCTTTTTGGACTCAATAATTCACTAGGTGTCTACTCTATAATTGTGTACAAAAAATGCCAATAGTTTTGAAAGAACTATGAAAATCTATGGCTATAAATACAATTTTTTTAAAGCACCTACAATTTAAAAGTATGTCATGATATTGCATCATTGCTCTTACCCGTGTCCTGTAAATACGCATATGTTGTCAATACTTATGATTTATTGGAACATCTTCCCTTGATTTGTGGAGCTTGACATGTCTACATTTGCTTTACCTTTCAAAACATCTTTCAACATACTACAAATATTTTCCTATTGCAATAATTTCATGGTAGGACCCCTCAAATAAAGATTTTCTTGTTTACGAAAATAATGAAATGAAGCTAAAAAATATAGTCTCAGTAGTCTCAATGAAGAAAAACAACATTAATAATGAACATTTTACGTTTGATGAACCTTTTAATTTAATAATGTAAATTATAATAATATTCAAGTAAAATAACGGGTAATAAGAGTTCACGTGAGGAAACATGGAGAACACCAAAACAAAGTATATAAGACCACCGATCACATCAAAACACCAATTTTTATTTTGAAAATTCAAAATTTTTCCCAAGGCTATTTGTAAGAAGTTCCAAGGGATGAGTGAAATAAACATAGTAAAATTTCAAGACTACAATTATACACCAGAATAAATTTTATAAGTCGTGGAATACATGTTATGACAATAATGCTTCAAAGAAATAACTGTGGGAAATGGATAATTCCTTACCATTCATTGAGCTTCTATTTGTTTCGAGAATAATTTAATATTCTCTAATGAACAAGGCCAACCACATGGAGGTGGAAGCTCTTGTGGCCCCTCCCCTCCCCCTCACATCACTCTCAATTCCCCATACCCAATGCATGTACTTGAAAAAAAATTACGTGCAAATTCATGTAGATTTCATCATAAATAAATATTTACCATTCATTCAATAAAATCTAACATTCATTAAATCATTCATTCATTCAGTCAAGACATTCATTCAATAAAATCTAACGTTCATTAAACCATTCATTCATTTAGTCAACACAGTCATTCAATAAAATCTAACATTCATTCATTCAGTAGGAAAAAAACCACGCACGACATTATATTATAAAAAATAATAACACAATATTTCTGTAGTCACTTCTTTCCAATTTTTCTTCTCTTTACAAAATCAACAAGAAGCATATCTTCTGGAATTTGTTGTCTAGTTCTTTGTACTTCATTAACTTGTCATGATGTCTAGATAGTAGAGTGATCACGATGTGGATTTTGCAGCAAATGGTTCAGACTTGCTGCAATAATGTGAAAATGTTGCATACATATATTTTGTTATTATAATTACAAGTATTTCATTTTTTAAAAACATTACAAAGGTGTTTTTTTACCAGTTGTGGCCACATCATGTTCTTCATATACCTGTCTAGGCTCAACCTGTATAATGTAACCCTCTACATGCTCTGCAGTTGAAATATGGAGAAGTACAATTAATGTTCACCATCTACAATGCTATATATAAATTTGTAGCATATGAATAAATTCATTACCAGGATTCGAAGCATGATCTTCAATTGGTTGTTGTCCATCATCGACATTAAGTGGATCATTTCTTTCCTGCTCAAAGCATAATCAATATTTTACGTCAATTATTTATAACAAATAGATTGCACAAGTAATAAATATTCATTAAAAAATATATAATTTATATACCTGTGAACGAGATGGATCACCAGAAGGCCGTGTTTTCCCAGACAAGATTTTTCAGCATTCAACAATAATTTATAAGCCGTGCTTAAAGCCAAGCTTCAACTCTTCCTCAGTGTGCACTTCTTTGAATAGGTCGACCTACATATTTGCATACTGTCATTAATTTTACATTTTGCAATATTAAAATGAAAATAATTTGCAATTTATTATTTGGATGCATTATTAGTTTTTCGATACTTACAATTCGTGCCACCAAATTCAAATAACCACCAGGCCCAAGCTTGTGCTAACTAATTTTTTATAGTCTTGCCTTTGTGGCCTTTGATGTGTCTGACAACCTATGTAAGTGTTGAAATAGTTTAGATGTTCTAAATTCGATATAAAAATTAATAATAATAAGGGTTAGCATTTCATTATGGAAACTATTGCATACCTCCATGTGCCTGGTGCCAGCTTTCCGTCTTTTCTAAGAGCTCTCTCATTTCCATCTTCCACTAGGGCTTTCCACTCTCTTGCTGGAATGATTGGAGGGCACTCATACTTAGGGTTCCTTTCTAGGTGAAACCTATATTGGTCTTAGACAATCTTCATATGTTCTCCATCCTTCTTTAGGATCGTGGCTTGATTAAAGGCCTCATTGTCGAACATGCCAACCAACCGATTAGTGAGCTCATCCTTTAAATTTTTTGTTTATCTATCCCACCTTGTGTGGATGGTGGGACAAAAGAGCTCCAAGGACAAATCATTTAGACGTTTATACAAAATAATTTCCTGCAAAACAATCATGCCATCATTAGTTGAAAAAAATGTTTTATCGGTATATTACAATCAAATTATAAACACTAACTTGAACAATGTATAATTACCTGGGATCTTCTATATCTTTATTGTAACAATATCTTTGTCCACCAAAAATGTTGTCTTTATTGTACCCGTGCTAGTGACACAGGGAGGTCCATTAAATGTTGCTTCATCAATAGCAATACTAGCAAGCTTTGCATCCACCCCTTCTTCTGCACGATCTGGTGTGCATTGGTCACTAGTGAGTGCACTTTCTACTGGACTCAGGGATGTCACGAAACGTGTTTCCGACTGCTCAGTCGACAACAATAGTGCATGAGTCAATGTACGTGGAGTCATTTGCTCATGTGACGACTGATCTCCATGAGCATCACTAGGCCCAACACTGCCTTCACCACTAGTTTGTGGTCGCAAAAAATCCTGTAAATACAAACCATATTTTATAAGTTCACTATCATATAAAAGTAAAAATTATAAAGTTCTAAATAAATTTATATTATAATTCAAGATTCCATAACTTACTTGCAAGGCATGAGATCTCTTTACCAACACTTTAACCTTGGCCTTAATCTCATCTATTTGCGGAATAATGAATAGTAGATGAAGGATATCCTCATTAATGTTTTTCAAGGTCTTCTCTATCACCTTAACCGGGTCTAGAGAAGAACCAATGTCAACATCATGCAACAACTCGTGCACATAAATATTTATTGTTGTAATGTTGTTTCATACACCGAATAATTGGTATGCAACAAAAATATATAAAACATCACTGACGTGAAAGCAATATAAAGAGGAAAACAAATATTAACAAAACAAAGTCTATAATGATAGATTCCTAAAATTATAACTAGGTTTACCTGATACTTAGATGATGGTGTCATCTGATCCATAGCTGGGACTTTCCCCGATCATCCACCTACAAAAAGGAAGTAGAAAACATTATCATAATGAAACCAGTATACACACGAAAAATACATAAGAAAAAAAATTTATGCTGCATATTATATTGGTACAATTTTGATATATTTAAATTGTACAATTACAATCAGGTTTACCTATTGCCTCGAGGCTGTTGTCGTCTGATCAACAGTCGGGTGGCTTCCCCGGTCAACACTCTACATCAAATATAGATAACATTATATAAACAAAACAAATATACTCATGAAAAAACAAAACAACAAAACTTTTTGTGCATATTAAATTTGTACAATGGCATCAATGTATACCTGCCGCCTCGAGGTAGGTGTGGTATCATCTACTGCGAGGGAGGTGCCCCTTACAGAACCCTGCATCAAAAACAAAATAATAACAAAAAAATTTGGCGTATTTAAATTGTACAATTACAATCAAGTTTACCTGTTTCCCTGAGGCTGCTATCGTCTGATCAAGAACTCGGTGGTTTCCTTGATCAACACTCTGCAAAAATATAAAAATATCATTGTATAAACCAAATGAATATACTCATGAAAAAAAAGGGGAAAAAAACTATTTTTTCAAATTATATTTGTACTATTACAAAGATGTATACCTACTACCTCAAGGAAGTTGTACTCTTCTGACCAGTTGTTGGGGAGATGCCCCAATCACTACCCTGCGAAGTAAATATAGAAAATTTAAACAAAACTATAACAATTGAATAATAAAAAATTCTTAAGAGGTTAAATTAATTAATAAAAGGTTGGGTAAATTGTTGGATATACCAATTCCATAGTAACCGTGTTTCTATCTACTCGATTCAAATTGTAATTAATAAGCAACTCTTCCCCTGCAACTATTGATTTAATGTCACATACAAATACGCGGTTTCCTTCGTGCCCCTCGAATATGCAGTTGGGTTGCTTAAGTGTAGAGCTTGGTTGTGTACTATTTATAAACACCGCAATATTCTGAGTGGCCTTTGGCCTTCTGTCATTGTACAAAGTTGCTCATTTATTTTGATCTTTGTTTTTTAGCTGTAAATAATTTGCTGACAACCCATATCTACGCATACTTCGTGTATATTGGAACAATTGCATCCAATATTTGTAGTTGTAACAGGGTCCAACATGCTCCATCAATTCTTTACATCTGTCGTAACCGACCTTTATGCCATCCATGCAAAACAACCCCAAACCATGTAATGATGGTGATGCAATTTGATATATCCTTTCGTTCACACAAAAAACTATTTTAAGCTGAGGAAGATACCTAGGTACCCATTGTTTTACTAGATGTTTGTACCTTAAGGGAACCTCAATGTCGCCTATTGTCTCATCATCATAGGAATATGACCCACCTTCAGTGAGAAAAAATTTCATGCATTTATAGAATTTTCTTTTGATCTTCTGACATCTAGTTGATATAGACCATGTAGACCTACTAGATGTCTCACTTTCATCTAGCCTTCCTAAAATCCCCTCGCTCGAGGAACACGGGTATGACAAATACCTATTTGGTTCTACCTGCACCATGGGAAAAAGATTCAAATAGGACCTTGTTTGGTATGCATAGTTCATATTAGAAAATTGCAAGGCATTAAGGCATGCATTTTCCACTATCATCATACATAGTTAGCATATCTCCCCCAATATTTAAAATGCATATCTTGAACAATGTGTACCATAAAGGTGGAAAAACAACCCATTTTACCCATAGGGCCAACAAGCCCAATGACTTTAATCTTTTCTCTCTCCCAAGTTATATTGTCACATATATTTTTATCATCGTTGTATAAGCAAAAGTAAACAACAAAGGTAGATATAGAAAACTACTGTTGCAATAAATCCATACATAATTTTCATCTCTTTCAACTTTAATGCTCCACTTGTCATTGCATCAATTTGGTCCTTGAGATGAGTTATCAATTCCAATGTACATAATAGAAACAATAAAAAAAATACAATGAAGTTTAACTAACGAATAGTAATTAAAGAAGAAGAATAATGTTAGATAGATCTGGTTTGGATCTTCCTTATACTCAGATATGATTTTGATTCAACTCTTGTCACTATAAGGACAAGTATCCAGAAGACATACCTTCAAAGAGAGAGAGAGAGAGAGAGTTGATGTTTTAGGTTCACGTTTCATAGTTGGAACTCACAGATTGGAGATCACGGTTCACAATTCACAACACAATTCTAGAATCCCTAGAAGAGGTACCATATGACCTTTGGTACCCTACTTTAAGTGTACTCAACTTCATGCATCCAACAGATATCATATCTATACTTCTTTCATGCCAAGACACTTCAAGAGTGAAGTTATGAACATAATATATAAACCTAACATGTCTTCTAGAATGGTCACTTAGGAAACCCTAGGTTTTAGGGTGGTTACCATAATAAAACATAAAATAAATTTGAGTACACTTAGAGTAGGGTACCAAAGTTCATGTGGTCAGATAATAATAAAACAATAAAAGTAACAAGGTTAAGTAATTATATCAAAGGTGGTTAAGGTACCACACACAATAAGGGCACTAGGACCAAATAGAAGATGAAGGACCATAAGTCAACAAAAGGGGTCACAACAAGATGTTAAGGAAACCACCGTACCCACAAGACCAAGGTGTACCATAAAGGTGGACACACAACCCATTTTACCCATAGGTCCAACAAGACCAATGACTTTAATATTTTCTCTCTCTCAAGTTATATTGTCACATATTTTTATCAACATTGTATAAGCAGAAGTAAATAACAAAGGTAGATATAGAAAATTACTGTTGTAATAAATTCATACATAATTTTCATCTCTTTCAACTTTAATGCTCCACTTGTCACTGCATTAAAGTTGGTCCTTGATATGAGTTATCAATTTCAATGTATAGAACATAAACAATAAAAAAATTACAATGAAGTTTAACTAATGAACATAATATATAAACTTGGCTTGTCTTCTAGAAAGGTCACATCTCAAGTACAATGAACACACACAAGGTCACAACCCACCACAAGATGCATTCAAGAGTCATAGATCATGTCTGAACAAACATGTTTGGAATACCTATGCTTTGCAAAATTAGTTACTTGATTACAGTTGGTTGCATCTAGAAATTAGTGTATGCGGAGATATACTATCACAGTGTACAATATTCATTTGCCTTTCAATATGGTAAAAAATGCATATAATATCACATAGCCACAAATACCATACACTGTGAAAATATATCGTGACATACACTGTAATTCACCACTTGCACAAATTTTCTTTATCTGTACTGAGAGCCCTGCACCCAATGATTTAATCTTTGTCATGAATATTTGATGACGTAAAATATAAATAACCAGAGTAATTGGATTTACCACTAGTCATTAGTTGCATTCTGTCAAAAATAGAGTAGACAAAAAACAATATAGGTTAAGAGACTTCCTTATTTATAAGAGCATAACAACGTGTCATCCCATCACTATCATCATATACAACCCAAATCTGATCCTCTTTGAAACAATTATCTATCCTATTCTGGTCAAATTCAAAAAAGTATGAATCATGTACATAATTTGAACAAGGAACCATATATTTGACAGAGGGATCCTCCATAACAGGGCTTGACACAAACTTCTTGTTTTATATATTTTTGGTTTCCCTTGTAGATTCTTCAGGCTAATTTGTCTTTTGTCTTCCTTGATTTTTGCATGGCTTGTTATAGTGACATGGATTCATCTTTGTGGTACTTAACAGTGACAGTATCAAAGCCTCTAAAGGAGTATTCTTTCCTTCAGCTTCTTCACTGCAGACACTCTATCCACTTTTTAGAACAAGATTATCCACATGCATTCCATGCAATTCTGGATTAGAAAATCCAATTTATGCTTTATGATTGGTTGCATCTTGAGAGTTGACCTCTAAGCTATTCTCATGCACAATTTTCTCTATCTGCATCTGATAGGAATTCAACTTGGACACTAGCTCTTCCTTCTCTTCATTTTCTTTCATAAGAGCATTCCTACATGCATAAAGTTTTGATGACTGACCTTTCTTCTCAAGAAAATCACCCTTAGTTGCAAATTGATTAAAAGAAAAGGTTGTGGGTATTTTATGAATAGATTTGGGATGATTTTTTCGTGGTTAAAAATAAAAAAATATGATTAGTGTTTCTAATGCCTTGATTGTGCCATTTGATGGCCCAGATTCGATGAATGAGTGCTAAAACATGCCCTTTATAGTCTTGTTTCAATGCGCTATTATGATTTTATTAATCTGTCATAGTAATCTAGGGACTAAAACACAGTCTCATAAGAGATTTTAGACAATTAAGCATAAAAATGGCAGGATGGTGCTGCAATAGGAGTAACAGCTCTATATAATAAATAAATAATGAGTAATACAATACAATGGTCATGCAAGGTGCATGAATTCCAAGAAAACTTGAATACTCAAAAAGGGCATTCGAATTGAATGGATGTGTGTAGCTTAACTGAATGTCAGCCACAATAGGCACACATAGTTAACCACCAAGCTAATCAATAACTGACTCTCAACTAAGTCCTAATTGAAGCAGAGTGCAATAGATGACTGAGTATAACTGAAAGTGACTCATCGCATGTAACTGTGTGTCCAACTGAAGGAGGTAGCGCATCCATAACTCCAAGTAGCTCAAATGGATTTGACTAAAGTAAACAAGTCATCAGAAGTGGTTGTAGGCGCATGTGTTAGATCTAGTTCATAAATAATGACAAAAATAATCAAATAATGAATGGAGGTGCCTTCACAACTCAACTTAACTGATTGTAACAACCAGTTAGCAATTAGGTGCATTTATGACACTCAGATCACCCAAAAAATGCTCCCTGTTTGAAGGAGGAAGCCCAGTTAGCCTCCTCGAATGAAGGAGAAGGTTTAGATGGCCTCCTTGACTGAAAGAGGGCATGGGTGAGCTCATGTTGATGTCATAGTGTTCTCATCTTATGCCAAGTAAGTCAATTAAACTTAGGATAGTGGGTAAATAGGCCAAAATTGACCAAATAAGTGTGCATGTTGGGTAAATGACTCCAACACCCCCCCTTAAGCTATACTCATGAGGAGTAGAAAAAATGCATGAAATGCTAGGGCCTCGGCAACAAAGGCCATAGGTCACCCTATACAATAATGTAACTCAAACAATTCTCAAAAATAAATCTAAGTGAGGAAAGAGGGAAAACCCATTGGGAAAAAACCCTCCTCAAGCTGAACATTGGACAAGTAATCTGATCACCATGATGAACTCACCCCCAATAGTGAACGGAGGTAAGTGAAATTCTTCTCTGAAAAGCTCTGGGTGAAGATGTCTACAATCTGCTCATCAGTAGGGCAGTATTGCAGAATGATGGTCATGTCATGCACCAATTCCCTGATATAGTGCATCTGTATCTCTACATGCTTAGTCCTCTGCGTGGTAACTGGATCTGTGGAGATCCTAATAGCACTTTGATTGTCACAAAAGAGGATAGTGGAAAAAGTACTACCAAAACCAAACTCTGAAAGAATTCCTTGCAACCAAACAGCTTGGATGCAAGCATTCACCACTCCTCGGTACTCAGCCTCCGCTGAAGACAATGCAATGGTGCCCTGCGTTTTGCTAGACCAGAAAATGGGGCCAAAACCAAACATGAATACATATCCAGAAGTATACTTTCGATCAATAGAATCTCCTGCACAATCTGAATCTATGTAACTAACCAACTCTAGCTCAGAGTCTGCAGCATAATGAATGTCGTAGGTCCTAGTGCCCTGAATATACTGGAGGATCCTCTTGGCTACCTTCCAATGAAGATCACGAGACTCCTACATGTATCTTGATACAACATTCATGGCATAACATATATCAGGCCGAGAATGATTCAAGTAAAGAAAGCTACCAATCAATTGGTGGTAGATTGGGCAATCCATGGGTGGAGTGTTTTTTCCTTCTTCAAGGCTGATCCCTGAAAGGAAAGGGAATGGAGCAGCCTTAAATTCAGCCATGTTAAAATTAACTAATAGGTATGATATGTATTTGGACTGATTAAACATTATCCCATCAGAATTTTGTGCAATTTCAAGCCCCAAAAATTGCTTAAGGAGCCCTATAGCGCTCATCTCAAATGCATCATGGACGACTGTTGTTATGACTGAAATGGAAGCAAAAGTGCTACTAGTAATCAAAATATCATCAACATATAAAACAATAATAAGAAAATGACCATCATACTTCTATAAATACACATTCGGATCTGATTTACACCTTTGGAAGTTTTGCGAGAGAAGGAAGGCATCCATCTTGGAATACCACTCTCTTGGGGCTTGTTTTAACCCGTAAAGTGACTTCTTTAGTTTGAAAAAAAAATTTGAATATGAAATGTAGCCCTCAGGATTCTTTATGTATATCTCCTCATGAATATCTCCATGTAGAAAGGAAAACTTAACATCCATATGATGCACCTCCCAGTTCTTGGATGCCGCAATTGCCAAAACTAGGTGGATGGAGTCCATTTTTGCAACCGGTGCAAAGGTCTCATGATAGTCCACACCTTGGACCTAGGAGAACCATTTTTCAATCATCCTTGCCTTATATTTGTAGGTGCTTCCATCAGCAGCAAAATTTTTCCGAAACACCCACTTGCATTGAACTAATTTCCTCCTCGGAGGAAGAGAAACTAGCTCCCAAGTAGCATTCTTTTGAAGAGAATTCATCTCTTTGTCCATGGCAGCTTTCCATCTCGGATATTTCCAAGCATGGTAGTAAGACTTAGGAGCTGAAATTATCATTAAATAAGAATTTTCAGACAACAAAGAGTCATGACAAGAGAGCGCAATACCTTCTCTTAGAAATCAGACCGTGTTCTTCTTGGATCATCAATATTTCCAATGTTGTCATCGACGAAAGAAAGTGTCTGTCTGGCCCAAGTTAGGAGATGTGTTTGCAATTCAGGTTCTGAAATTGAACTTGATGCTTGCTGGTCACTAATATCATAAATAAGAGGTTCCAAATCAGGTTCCAAATCAGAGTCAACACCCCTTTCATCATCCAAATATTCAGTAGAATAGGAAGAAAATTCAGCAGTTTTCTCCTTCACTAGTTCTACCTCTTGAAGAGGCTCATAGAACCAGACACTTATTTCAATGATGATTTGTTTTGTTATGATATCCAGCAAATTTAAACCTTTAGATTCATCAGGATATCCAATAAACAAACATTCAACACTTTGCGGTTGCAAAGCTTTCCTCTTATCATGCGGAATTCGGGCCCATGCAATGGACCCAAACACTCTGAGATTTGACACATTCGGATTGTATCCGAAGTAGGCTTAAAAATGGGTATTCCCTTTCATGGATGAGTGAGGCACTCTATTTTGAATGTATAAAACATCATTCATGGCCTCAACCCACAAATTTCCATCCAACTTCTTGGCTTCTAGCATGCAAGTGGTCATCTCCTTGAGAGACCGATTCTTTCTCTCCGCTACATCGTTCTGCTGGGGAGTGTAGGGGACTGAATGTTGGATCTTAATACCAATTTCAGAACATATATGCAGAAAATAATTACTGATATATTCCCCTCCATTATTAGATCTCAAAATTTTGATCTTTTTCCCCGATGCATTCTCAATCAGTGTTTTTAATTCAATGAATGTTTCTAAGACATCTGACTTTTTCTTAATGAAGAAGGCCCATGTATATCTAGAAAAGTAATATATAAAAGTAAGAACATACTGAGATCCATTCAAGGATATGATGGGAATTGGTTCACTGATATCATAATGACTCAGCCCCAAAATTTTCTAATGCTCGACTTTCCTTCCCCTGATCAAACTTATGCTCAGGATGCTTGCCCAAAATACAGCCTTTGTAATATTTGGTGGTAGCTTTGATGACCGGGAGGCCTTCAACCATGGAATTTTTCTACAATTGCTGCAAGTATTTGAAGTTTAGGTGGCCAAACCTCTCATTTCAGAGCATACTTACATCATTTCCATGAGTCAGCAGAGATGTGGGCTTTGCATCCTCCACAAAATGGGAAAACTCATAGGATTTTGCATGATGATTTGCAGAGCCTTTTGCCACAAGTTTCCCAGATGCAAGTTCAGTAATTTGTACATCATCAGATATGAAGGATACTCTCTTGGGCACTTCAGTGTGGGTCATTTGATAGACACGCAGGAGGTTTGATGCAAGATACGGTACATACAAAACATTGGAAAAATAACCGTGCTCAAGATTTACAGTACCTTGTCCTTTTGAGATGATGGTAGAGTCATCTCCCATGTGGATGGGAATGCTCTTGCTAGTGTCGAGAGAAGAGAAAGAGTCTTTTTTGGCCATCATGTGGTTCGAAGCTCCATAATCTACGAGTAGAGCCATGGACTTCGAAGTGCTTTCCATGAGGGCATGACCTCTTTCATGCTGGTATTCTCGATATTGATTTTCTTTCCTCCGAAAGCTTTCCGGAAGATTTATGTTATTTCTCTCAAGGAGAGAAGTAGCTTCACCAAGCTTCTTTTTCATGCATGCATGTTCAGGGTGGAATCCCTTCCCGCAATATGAACACTTGAATTTTTCCTTCCCATGGTGGCCTTTGTTTTTGTTCTTCTTCGAGCCAGAAGGCTCTTCTTGCTGTTGGTTTTGAACTTTTGACTTAGGAGCTTAGAATTTGGTTTTGGGGTTCTTCTGCTGCTTTCCTTTCTGCTTCAAATCCTTGGGTCTCGAAGCAAAGAGGGCTTGATCACGGGAGGATATGATGATCCCCATATGGACAAGATTATCATGCTTGCTTTTTAGGGACTCAATGAAGGCATTGAGTGTAGCCATATTCCATCCAAGGGTTGTGAGATTCCCCGCATGGAATGTAGAAACAAATACCGAATAATCAGCTCCAAGTTTTGAGAGAATGGCGAGGATGATTTGATCATCCTCCTTCTTCACCTCATACTGCTGCAACAAAAGGACTATATGCTTGAATTTTGTGAAAAAATCATTGAGGGTCTCAAAATTACCAGGTTGAAGAGACATCAACTCATTTTCAAGCTGATAAACCCTCAAGTCATCTCGTTTTCCATACAGGGAGGCAAGTTGGTCCCAAATATCTTTTGGAGTCTTCAATCCCGAGAGGTGGAATAGAATATCCTTGGAGATAGAGAGACACAAGAAATTGAATGCTTCATCTTTCTTATTCAAAAATATAGCCTTGTCTATAACATGAGTAGGATCTTCTTCTGTCCATAGTGACCCGATAGAGTCCTATGGCACGTAGCTAGATCTCCATGTTTCCTTTCCATTGATGGAAATTAAACAGAGTCAAAAGATCTACGGAAGAATTCATATCAAAATGTTGTAGCGAATGCAGTGAACCTGTAAAACCTGCAAATAAAAACAATAAATTCACCGTAAGGTCGAACAGCCTACACATTTTAGGCTTTCATCACACCCAACATAATTGATCAAGCAAGCTTGATCAACAATTCCTTAACTTGGGGTATTAAGTGGTAAGCCTTTGCTTCTGGTGCAATGCTGGAATTTTGAGCTTTTGCTCAATTTTTCATGCAAGATCCATCAAAAACCATGTTTTTGAGAGAATGAGATTCGTCCCGATGTGAGCTCCGATACCATATGAATCTATCACAATAATCTAGGGACTAAAACACAGTCTCATAAGAGATTTCAGACAATTAAGCATAAAAATGGCATAATGGTGCTGCAATAGGAGTAGCAGCTCTGTATAATCAATAAATAATGAGTAATACAATACAATGGTCATGCAAGGTGCATGAATGCCAAGACAATTCGAATACTCAAGGAGGTCATTCGAATTGAATGGATGTGTGTAGCTTAACTGAATGTCAGCCACAATAGGCACACATAGTTAACCACCAAGCTAATCAATAACTGATTCTCAACTAAGTCCTAACTGAAGCGGATTGCAATAGATGACTGAGTCTAACTGAAAGTGACTCATCACATGTAACTGCATGTCCAACTGAAGGAGGTAGCACATCCATAACTCCAAGTAGCTCAGATGGAGTTGACCGAAGTAAACATGTCATCAGAAGTGGTTGTAGGCGCATGTGTTAGCTCTAGTTCATAAATAATGACAAAAAATAATCAAATAATGAATGGAGGCACCTTCACAACTCAACTTAACTTATTTTAACAATCAGTTAGCAATTAGGTGCATTTATGACACTCAGATCACCCAAAAATGCTCCATGTTTGAAGGAGGAAGCCCATTTAGCCTCCCCGAATGAAGGAGAAGGCTTAGATGGCCTCCTTGACTGAAAGAGGGCATGGGTGAGCTCATGTTGATGTCATAGTGTGCTCATATGATGCCAAATAAGTCAATTAAACTTAGGATAGTGGGTAAATAGGCCAAAATTGACCAAATAAGTGTGCATGTTGGGTAAATGACTCCAACAGATTTTACTATGGATAATCTAAAGGGAAATAAGACATTGTCCCTCATCCATATCTACAACAGGATCGACACAATACCTTTCCAATATCATCTAAAAATTGAAACCCTTTATATCTTCAAGAAACATACACTATGGATAAAAAGTGAGCACTGCATCTTCAACTACTTCAAAGCAAACTGGGCAATGAATGATAATCACCAAGTCATGAAAAATTTATTTAGAGATGATGATGACAACTCATTAGATATTAGAAATATGAGTACCATTCCAAACAAATCAAGGAAACCTTTCTTGCTAAGGGAACAAAATTTGGAAGATCCATTAGTTCAAAATATAGGAGAATTGCATCCATGAGGAAGAGAAATTATTCTAAAATGGTTGTTAACACAAATGGAATTATACACATTGAAAGCCTCAGTAGTGAACTAAGTTGGAAAAGGAAAAGGACTGTAAGGTACCCACCCTTAGAAAGGAATATACTGGCCACGAGGTTATCTCCCTCTGATATAAATGAAAACACTTCTTGTACAGTCCTGGATGTCAATGCTCTTGATATTGAATAGTATGTTCCTCCTACAAAGCCATGAAGTGCCAAATCTAGGAGTATTCCATCATAGGATCAACCCCAGTTTCATCCTCTCAAAAGGTTTTCTTTTGTTTTCGAAAATAATGAGAGACCCAAGTTAGAGTATGAATCATCTCCTGTCAAAGTTAGGGGAAATCAAATCCATCACCATATGATTTAGTACAGATATGGACGGATACATACTCAAACTTGTTAAAAAAACAACTTTACTTTGCCTCATTTTGAGTTTATGATTCACATTTTCCATAATCACTCCCGAAGACTAATATGAGAGCTACAAAGGGCTCATCTCCTATTTGAATTAGAAAAACTTTGGTAGACTGGTCGGACACACTATGAACAAGGGATTCAAGGAACTAATATAAATGTCTTGCATTAGTTGCAGTTTATTTTATAGTATTAGATGAATTGTTGTAGGTAAAAATAGGTAGTCCAAATTTGACCTTCATCAATCTTGATCAATTTGCATTATGTGATGTATGAAAGTTTTTAAGTTCGTAATTTTTTTTTTTACATACAGATGATTTTCTTGATTTTGATGGTCAAGTAAACCAATATTGCTAATTGAATTCAAGTCTTCAAGAAATTGAAAATCCATTCCTTCATAGAGGAAAACTACCTAAGCTCGTAGATGTAGACCAATTACTCGAGGTCTCCAATAAATTGTAATTATCGATATCTGATAAGACTTCACATGGAAGAACTCACAGTAAACTTTGAAGTCCTATAGGTATGTTCAAATTCTGATCATCCTCCAATAGTAATTTTGAGCCATTTTCCTACTATTTATTCTAAATCTCATCTTGTTTTCAAATCAAGAAAAATATGTCCATTGTTGATAATCCCAAATTGTTTGAGACCAACAAGAAATCAAACCCAAATTATGATCACCTCATAAACATATGTGGATACCTATTCAATCCTATGTTATCAATTACATACTTCCATTAGTCCATTATTTCTTCCCAAACCAAGTTTAAAGAATCTCATGACTTCTTAAATCTTTGGGAGTCAAATATGGCCCTAAATGTTGTACCCCAAACCTACCATTTCCTGGAATAGCGATGAAATGGTGTATTGAATAACTTGGAGTGTGTGTCCCTAATGACAATGCTTCTTACATTGTTTCAATTGCTTTCTAGTGATGATAAGGGAGTTGATATCCTTCTATCATTTCATAAAAATTTGACCACCCATATGATAGACCACATCCATGAATGGTGTATATGAAAGAGCTTATGCAAGATTAAGCTACATGATCCCTGCATTTCTAGATTGGTTTATAAAATATGGCATGCCCATCATAACTAAGTATGTTTCATTAAAAATTCCACAAACTAAGGACTAGTATATCATTAAGGCTCAACAATAAGACCATATTTATGCCCAATTGGGATATTTATATTATATTTTTCCTAACACCCATTGTTCTAACTCCAACCATAGAGGTTAGATAGGGTAATACCATGTAATGGATGGGGTGATTATCTGAGTCACATATACTTCTTACTTTTACAATATAATTCCCTCTTCTAGTATAAATATTAAGTATGGAAACCATTCTAGTTGCGAATGCCCCGTGTTCATCCTACCTTCATATAGGAAACACCATATTCCCCATCATTTGTATGTTATTTGTGCTTGTCAACACATGCAAGAGATAGTGATTTGTATTCGGTTCCTCCTACTCGGTCTCATGTTTATAACCCCTCGTGTAGTGGAAGTCCATGCATTGATGATTCTACATCATATGTGGCTCCCTTAGCCCATAATCCTTTTTTTCCTTTCCTATCCCTCCTCCATGAAATTCAACAGCATAGGCTCTAATGCATTTGTCTCAACCCATGTTGAATCAACCAAAACCTCTTTATTAACGATACATTAATGCTTAGAAAAATGTGCCATACCCTCATCGCATGCCCAATCCCTCAAATATGAAACCCAATGCGACATACATATAAGATGCACCTCACCCAAATCATCACTTCTCTCTCCCCTAAAGACACCCGATTTTCCTAATATCTCTACTTCCATATTCAATTATGAACAAGAGATTATATAATATTTAAACAACCCTAATTTTCCATGGTATAATATGCGCCATCATTCTTATTTTCTTTCTTAGGGTGCATTCACCCCTAGAAGATATTTTGATCAGTTCTCCATCAAATCAAAGGATTTCATACAACTTGGACATGTAGATTGGTTGAATAAACTTATGCCCACTCTATATGCATTTAAGGAAGGAAATATGGTATATATTTCTTCCAATATAAAGGTGGATATGTGAGCTAAACCTAGTGTTATTGAATACATTCTACTTGGCGCATCATGTTCCTCTAAAGAGATAGCAAGCCACAAATATTATTCCAATATTATTGTGATGTATTTCCATGGTTTTATTACAAATTTCATGGTTTGTATAACACTGCATTGATACATGGCCTAACACTTCCCTAGTTAACCACAATAAAAAATTTCGCATCATTCTAAATCTATGGTTGTTAAAGATAAAATTGATCAACTTTGGAATACGAATTTAATTTATCAAATCATGTATATCACATGGGTATAAAATCCTATTCCTCATGTATATGTACAACCTATTCCTAATTTATATCATGTATACTTACAACCTCTTAACTCTATTGAAAAAATAGCACTAGCATTTTGAACACCTCTATATGGTTTTTCTTAGATATTGTAAGTAAAACAATCCGCTAAACCTTCTTCAGTGCATATTTTGCATTATTGTAAATTGCTTGCAAGGATTTATCAATTATAAGTAGGGTTTCACTATCGACTTAGTTAGGGGATAATTTTTTTGACATCCACTGAATTTAAGCGAAAGATGTTAATGAAGGTCAAAGATAAGCACTAGTTGCTTATGTTTGTGACAATAAAGGTGAAGGGACTCAAAAATTCCTGAAAAAAGTGTGATAGAATAAGAACTCATGACCGAGGGTAAGAAAAAGGAGCTTGAATATGTGGGGAATCCATTTCCCAGAATTGGTTACCTAGTGTGTGCAAAACTTTGGCCTTTGAAAAACATGCGATTGTGTCATTTGATCAGTCCACAGTAATACACAATGTAACAAAATATGCCATAAGTCAAATGTTGGATATGACCAATACACCAAACTTCTGTAAGCTAAATGAATACTCTTTTGAGAAAAAACACCAATCCATAAGTTAAGAAGAGAAGGATAAACTCCTTAGCAACCTCTTAGCCCAAAATGCAGAAATACCAAAAGAGTCACCCCCTTACAAAATTGATATTTTTCCTAACATATCCTGGAAATAATTTTTCATGGTATGCTAATTGCTACGTTTTTACCATGACAGGGTAGTTCGAAAAAATGAGTTCGAAGATGTTTTTACTTACCGATTTGGTGGGAATTGGCTCTGGATATGTGTGTCTATTCGATAAATTCAGTTTCCTTTGTGACCTCTGGCTCAGTAGGAATTCCTACCCTATCACAGTCAAACTCAAACCCTTGGATCCCTCCAAATCACCTATCTCCCTCTACTTTCTCTTCGTAGGTCCTAAAGGATGGACGCATAAATGTTATCTCCCTCTGTCTGCTTGCTCGTCGAAGGTCAGAAGGATGGATGCGAAAATGATATCTCCCTTTGTCTTCTTGCTCGTTGGAGGTCAGAAGGATGGACGTAGAAATGCTAGAGTGACTATGAGGTCGGAAGGATGGATGTGGAAATCCTATAGAGTGACTATGGCCCCTTCACCCACACAAGAGAACATAAAATTCCATTTCTCACTTATGATTTATGATATGAGGAAGCATGTTAAACATAACCAAGGTAACAAGAGATTAGGCCTTCCCACTCCTAACCCAAAACCAACTAATGATTGGTGGGGTCCAACACAAGGGCCATGATCACAACCCACTCAATGAAGTTTAACCATCAATGAATAAAAGGAAAAATAGGAAGAATTGGTCAAGGAATACATATAAACGATTCCCATATTAATTGTGCCATGTTTTGGAATAGATACCGATTTCTTCTATATTCTTGTCCCAAGACTTCAAATATTGATCTAGTTAAAAGTATATAAAAACATTATAGTAAATTTTGTTTTCATAATTATAATCACTTTAGTACCTTAATAAAATAATTTGTTGCTTCACCATAAATTTGGAACTATGTAAAAGTAATTTCATATTTCAAAATGATTAGATTTACCTACTTATTTAAATACAGTCTCAAAAAATACTATATGGGAAATATTTTATTTAAGTATTAAAATTTATAAACATGATATGGACTTTTATTCTCAATATTGTACACAAAAATACACACATACATGTAGATTTGGTAGATCACCCCACCCTCACCTAGGTTATATGAACTAGCTTGTCTTTCATTGGAAACACATTAGGTTCTTAGCTTTTAACTATTTGAGATGGTTGTGCTTTTAACATTTCATTATACTATGATCATTTCTTCACATCAAGTCAATTTGCTTCTCTTTACTTTTTTCAAATAAATTTTCAATTTGAGGATTGCTATTAAAACAAGGGAATTTATTCTTATACAAGAAAATTTCCTATATTCAATTATTTTATGGACCAAAATATTATAAAGATTTGTCACTATTAAAATTCTAATGTGAATCACATAATAAATGAATGATATCCTTTAAAAAAATTAATGATTGAAGGGTTTTACAGTATTCTTACTCCTTAATGATGATGATGAAGAAGATGATGATGATGATGATGGCAATGACAATGATGATGACGACGAGGATGATGATGATGAATATGATGATGATGATGATGATGATGGTGATGACGACGATGATGAAGATGATGGTGATGAAGATGACGATGATGGTGATGATGATGATGGTGATGACTATTTGATGGTGATGGTGATGATGGTGATGATGATGGTGCCGATGATGGTGATGATGACAACAATGAAGATGATGATGATGATGATGATGGTGATGACAATGATGACGACGACGTTGATGATGATGATGAAGATGACGGCGACGATGACGATGAAGATGATAATGGATATGACAGTGATGAAGATGACGATAATGATGGAGATGATGAAGACTATGAAGATGTTGATGAGGAAGAGGGTGATGACAACAATGATGATGATGATGATGACAACAACAATGATGGTGATTACGAAGATGACGACGAAGATGATGATGATGATGATGATGTGGATGATGTTGATGACGACGACAATGATGATGATGATGACAATGAAAATGATGGTGATGATGGTGATGACAACGACGACGATGATGATGGTGATTAGGATGGACTTCAATGAACTTCATCATATTCATCATCCAAGTCATCATATGTATCATCCGATCCAGATTCAACATTGTAAGGATTGGCCATATAATCATCGTCATCGATGTCAGCTATGATCATGATGTAATCGTCGATATCATCTTCATGGACATTGTTTGCTACATCATTTGATTCAATTAATTCTTCGACATCTTCTTCTGGAACCTGATCATCTAACTCATGTTGATCATATTCAACATCATCTTCTTCTTCAAGACCCTCTTCATTACCTTCCTCTACGTTATACTTTATTGGCCTTCCCCTTGGATCGTGTCTCACAACAAATGACCATCCTACTCTACCTGGAACCTCAGAGTAAAATACATGTTCACATTGGCTTGGATGAACACAGGGATCTGTTTCTGGCTCAAATAATGTTGTATTTACCATGGTAAATCCATTATCATGTTCAATAATAGTTTTATCGGGATCACATTGATTCAATCGTAACCTGTACCATTTGACAAAAAATAGGACTATCTTGAAGGAGTTAAAGTCACACTGAAGAATATCTTCCAGATACCCATAGTATCAATTTTTTGAGAGTTCTAGATGTCTGTCACTTCTAGAGGAAACATTGGTCACCTCAAAGACTACAGATATCCCACAATATGATGTTTTCTTTGTTTCATCCAACTTTTTGATGCGATATCTACAGTCATTGCACCACATAGCCTTATGGTGTTTTACCTACAACAAGCCATACATGATATTACATAATTAATGATCCAATATTTATGATTAAGTGCATGTTTATTCCATATAGGGAAAAATCAACGTGTACATTAATATGCATTAGAGGAATTTTGGGGTCTAAAATGGGCCTCCTAAGGAAAATAATAAAATAATAGTTAAAATAATAAAATAATGGTTAAAATAATAAAATAATATTAATTAATTTTGGAGGAAGAAAGAAAAAAACTACTTTTTGTGTTCGTATTTTCGACATATCTACTTGTGTTTTTACTCAAATTTCGATCGGGAGAGCTCGTTGGATGCGGAATCAAATTCTGCATCCAACGAGCTCTCCCGATCAAAATTTGAGTAAAAACACAAGGAGATATGTCGAAAATACGAACAAAAAAAGTAGTTTTTTTTAATGACAAATATGCCAATTCAACCATTATGGTTGACTTGTTTTATTGAAATTCTATTGGTTCTTGAATTCCAACTCACAAAAACTTATTTTGGCATGTTTTCTTATAAGGCCCATTTTAGACCCCAAATTTCCTCTAATGTTTTCAAAAAAAAAGTGTGGTTGATTAATATTCTTTCCTGCTTGTCTTTTAAACCATATGCTAAATTGATTTCCCTTTTTGTAAGATTGGTATTTCCATTGTGATATGTCATTTTAACCAATGAAGCCATGCCCTTCCATGATATTCCATGACTAGATTTTTCACATCGTTCAATCCATACCTCCATCAAGTCAAGATTGTTTACGATGTATAAATGAATTGTATCCTACTCTCGACCAACTGCTTGATGAGAATTATAAAATTAAAATTCAATACAAATGTATATTCACTTAACAAAGTATACACTCTTGATTGATGCAATATATTGAATATAAAAATAGAATATGTATGATATATATACATAAAAATCAACATTCAAATGTATTATATTAATTAATATCCAATAGTTAATAATTACCTTTCATCTTCCTCAATATACCTTTCCCCTTCAGTTACTCCCCTTCAAAATTGTTATTGGAGTTTGTATCACAAATGCGACGTAAATTGAGCTTTAACGCTAAATTAGGAATATATTCACTAATATTCAACATGTTTTGGTATATCATATATCCCTCCATCATAGAACCCTCAACACGTGCTCCTTGTCTAACCAAACCCTTCAAAAATTTCAAGTGTCTCTCAACCATCCACATGGACCTTGAGTGCACAGGTACACACAATTCAATCTCCTCAACTTGGTGTATGAGGTAGTGTTCCTGTGCATTGAAAAATGTCGAAGGTAGATCCTTCTGCATTTCACACATGAGAAGAGGAATTTATCTCATCCAACACTTTATATCTTCTTTATGTATTTCTTTAAATGACAACCATCTACAAGTGACACAAACCAATCATGAGATTTAATAAAAAAAACATTATATTACATAACATGAATTAGTGCACAAAAATAAAATATAAGTTCTACGATTAATTAAACAAACACTAAGCACAATAAAAAAATCGGTACTTGCCTCATGTATTTCCCAAGATTATATATAACTTGTTTGACATTGTTATCAAAGTTGTCCATGAGAGAGAGAGGTAGAACATACTATAACAATATACAAATCGTTTCATTTTTTAAACAAAGAGTAGACAAAAAAATAACAACAATATGCATTGGAATAAAAAAACAATAATTATATGGATACCATAATAAGTATCTTCATGAAGACATGTCAATCATGCGTTTTCACCCCCGTAAAATCACCTTTATTTGTTATGATATTCTTCATGTTCACACAAAATCCAGTGGGAAATTTAATTTTTTGCATGACTTCTTTTACAACATTACTTTGTTTCTCTATTAACATCCATGGAAGTGAGTTTATATTGATTTGGTCTCCGTTGCTATGAAATTGAATGATGTATTTCATTGCATGGTTTCCTTCTTGAATGTCTTTGCAAATTTTGACAATTCTTTCTTTCTCACTCCTTCCATCCAATATTCGCCATAATGTTTCAGTCACATTCTTTCTGATATGTAGTGTATCAAATAGATAAGCAATTTGTAGGTGCTCATAGTAGGGAAAGCTGCTGAATTGTTTAGGATAACTTTTCATTCCTTGTGGAAGCCCATTAATGCTTTCATGATCACGATAGCCATCACGAATCATAGTTTATAAAGAAATTACAGAAATCAATGTCAATTATAGCAAACAACACACAATAAAAAAATACATAACATTTCATATACGATGATTCATACGTACCTTGACGGTTTCTATTATATTTCAACTTCCATAGGTGAGGTGTCATCCTATGTGGTTTTAATGCAGTCTCTTGCTTCCCATTGAATAGATTTTTTTCAATAGTTCGATACCTTTGATTCTTAGAGAGGAAGTGCCTATACTCATCAAACACCTCCTTTCCTAAGCTTTTGGATGATGAGATTTGAAAGTTTTTCTTTGTCTGAATACCTAGTACATAAAGAGATGTAATATCTATGTCAATTATAAGTATATATAAAAAGAATAGAATATTTAAAAAAACATGCGCACATAGTATATTAACTAGTCCGAAAAATTAAATGCAATTAAAGTGGAACTTATAATTACAAACCACAAAAATGGGTTAACCCTGGGGCATCATGTATTGTCCATACAAGCATTGCATGGAATTGAAATTGTCTTTGTCATATTGGTCTAAATACGTCATACATAGTGATGTCATTCCATAACTTTAGTAGCTCATCAATTAGAGGTTCGATATATACATTCATATCTTTAACTTCGTAATTACTTGATTGATTTGAACATATAAAATATATAATTATGAGTACCATTTAGATATATAAACCATGCACAAGAGAAAAATAAAAAAAATCAATATATATGACATTAGGAAACAAAATATGACAAATGAGATGCCACTACATTAAAAAAAAGTTGTAGAAATAATATACGTGGAATAATTATCGACAACATGATGTGCTCCCTCTTTATTGACAACCATGGAGGAATGCTATTGTTGATAAAAAAAATAGGCCACACTGTGTAAACAGATCTCATCACTGCAAATGGATTGACACCATCTGCTGCAAAATAAATCCTAAGATTACGAGGTTCTTTAAAGTGAGGCCATTTTTCCTCCATATCTCTAAATACAGAACCATCTGCAGGACTTTGAATAATTTCATCTTGAATTGTGTTCCCTGCATGATAATCCATAAATTGCGCTATGTTTTTGCACTTGAACAGTCGTTGCAAACATGGAATAATGAGAATATAACGAAGAACCTTGTGAGGCACCTTTTTTGTTACTTGATCTGTTCGATATCCACTGATATGACATTCCATAAATTCTGTTGCAAATTCATATTGATTATAATATATAACATGGTCATCGGGGCATGCATGAATTGCTTCATATTGCATTCCAATTCCTTTCATGATGCTAGATAAATCTCGATATGTGCGAGGTAAAATATTTGACGGTAATAACAAAAATTCAGCTATCAAGCTAGAACAAATTAAAATAAAAATCTAGTTAATATAATATATAAATAATATTAATGAAACACATTTCATCTGTATTAATTTGACTTATGAATTGACAATAAAATTATTAGAGGAACAAAGATAACCTTTATCATGATCATATATATGTACTGATGGAATATTTTACATACCTTAACATCTGTTTGACTGATATGTTTGAAAGACCATTCATAACCTTCAAGTTCATTATCAACAATATAGCAAAGAGAAGATCTGTGTTGGAGCCTTCATAAAGGGGTCTGTATGCCTTCTCAAGAAGAGGTAAATCATGAACATCATCAAATTCATCAATATTTTCATGATGATGATGATCATCATCATCCATTCTAACATTGAATGAATCATGGATCAATGTATTTGTACTATCATCTTCAACCATGTTATCAGTGTTATCATCTTCTTCAATATGATCAATAACTTGTTCTCCATTATTCATAGCTCCATGTTCCTCTAGTACTTGTTCTGACAACACTTCCTCTGGACGATATGCCATAGGATGTCTTTCCTTTATAATTACATGAAACATCAATAGATATAAGTTAATATAATAAATATTAAAAGCATGCATGCATTTACCAAAGCAATCAATATAAAAAACATTTATAATGCAAAACTTACAAATGGACGATATTCATGTCCCCTCTCAGCGTATCCATGTTCCCTACAATGTTTTTTGGCTATTGTAATCTTTATGCTTCTCCTCTTAAAGCCCTTGCATTGACTACATGGAAAATAACATTTCCCATCACCCTTTATTTTCACTCCATCCCACAATCTAGAAAGCAATTGTCGATTGTGTTTGTCTGGATCAGGAATATTTCTATTTGAAATTTTCTCACAAAGAAATTGAATGAAGACTATCGATCTTAAAAATCAAGCTCCACACATCACTATTTTTGAAAACCGGCTGTCGAAGAATAAAATAATTTCTGCAAACCACCACTTCTATAGAAACATGTCGAAATGTTTCTGTAATTTATACATTTTCAAATTTACATGTTTGACGGATCTCCGACGACATGAGCCTAGTTACCATTATAAAACATGTGTCGAAGTTTTGACAATGTATGCAAAGTACGTTGGATCTCCAACGTTTTGTTCTATATTTGTCGGATATGCGAGGCATGTCGAAAATCCAACAAAAACATCTTTGTTTGATATGTGAGGTACGCCATAAATCCGACATGTGGTTCTATGAATTTAAAAAAAAATTAATCAAATTTCGTAATTTGAAGGTGAAATACAACGACACAGTATTTTCCGTCGGATGTTGTCGGATTTTATCGTTGGATTTTGGGTTCAAATTTTATAGTTCTAGTTGTGGTGGCTTCAGCTACAACATTAAAAATATTGTCATCCAGGGCTTGCTGGATGAGAAATTATGTTGAGGCATATGTAGCCTCATCTTAGTGGTCACAATACCCATTCACAACAAAACTCCACAATCCTTCACAACAAAGAAACACTTCCATCTTAACAAACCAAACTTTAAACTTCTTACCAATGAAATGCGGGGGCATGATCCAAGATCAATTTTGCACCCATCATCTTCAACCTAGCATCTACCAGTCTCATGGTTTTTTGCCTCCTCTACTATAGTTGGAACCTTTCCATATACCTCTACAAAATATTTTGCTTGAGCTCTTTTGTTTATCCTGCTTATTTCCTCGAGTCTTCTTTGTTGACCCATATTTCTTTTACAACACTCAGCTTCTCAACAACCTACACCTTAACCAAATAGTTGGACACAATACTCCAACCCATATACTTGGGCCCTCTCACACATCCATAACTGGAAAAATAAAACCTTGATGTTTTGCTCACACCTTGACCGGTGAAGACTAGCTCCACACCATTAAAACTGCTTTGATACCGATTAAAGGACATGGGATAGAGCTTAAACTAGCTCTACCACCAAACTAATGGATACATGTGAGTATACAAACTCCCTATTCACAAAACATACACATAAAAAACAGATCACACTATGGAAACAACTTTCTATTTCATTCGGTCTCCCTAAAATAAAATTACAAACTACTTATGTATATATAGATAAGCTAATTTCATGGCTACCAAAATTATTCGTTGGGTCGGAATCATTACAAAAATGATGGAAAATGCATCAACGAAATTGTCATCCGATTGAACCATCCATACATACCAACGATGCTCCAAAAATGCACCTCCAAAACTCAGAATGAATTCCATGTGTCACACTATGATTGTTTGGCGAGCAATGCCTTTTTTCCTTCTCCGCTTGACCTCCTTGCGGTGACCCAGTTTTACAACTCTACCGTTGAACATCATAACACTAACACATGCCCCATTGGGACTTCTTCATCTGTCTTCAACTCAATTGTGCTTCATGGAAACTTTGAAATGACATCCATGATGAAATGTTGGGGTTATTTCTTCTCCCATTCAGACTTGAATCCTTCCTGCAACCTCCGATATATATGCTCTGATAAATCTCCCTAAATCCTTTGAGGTTTCCAGGGCTAGGATCACTTGCAACTCCCACTTTGCGAAATTCAATATTTTGACACATGTCATGTTGACTTCCCCATCAGAATTCCATCCAATGCGCACTTAATACTTTGTTGATATGATGGGTTGGATACATTGTCATACAATATCCATTGGGACTTCTCTCGAACACACTTGTTGTCATCTTCAATACTGCACACCAATGACCACTTGACTTTTTCCACTTGTCATGTCGTTGGGACTTCTCCCTAGCAGGGATGGAATTTGATGGGTAAATGCCTGTCATAAATATGGTTTAGAATACAAAAAAAAATTTCAGATTTTGTTTGTTGCCGGTAATTTTGACGGGTGTCCGTCATTTGAAATTCCAGTCCCGAGCACTTCAACACTTGGTCAAAATTAAGTCAAATTTCATTTCCTTTTCTTAAAGCTTCTTCCAAGAAATTGTGAGGAGACTTCAATCACTGACATTCGATTTGGTAGATGCAAAATTTAACGTTGAACTTGACTAGAAGTGGAACTGTAAATTTAACTTGCGAAAACTTAATGTGAGTTTGGATCGCCTTATTTCATGCCCGACTGAATTTGATGATGGCTTAACTACCATTCTCTCTATGGAGTAGTCTAACGCTTCGACGATTTCACCTGGATCGTTAGACTGCTCCAAACGGTTGTTAGCATCTCCGGACTGCACAAGCCGTCACATCATTGGGTCATTAATTCTCTGGGATGGATGCACAATACAATGTGCGCTGGGCACCCATTACCGTTCACACTACGAAACCTGTTCTCCATTTGGTGGTGATGCGCATGTATGGATGGCATCATGGTCTCCGCTACACATACAACTATGTGAATACAACCTTGAATTTCACTATCTAATCTTGCCGCTCGCTTCATCCTTTTGAATTTGAATTTGCCCCTCCCTGCATCCATTTTAATTTCATAATTCAGTGTCCAACTTTTCTGGCAGAAACCTGTTATGCAACTGATTTGTGTTCGATGGGGGCGTTGAACATCATTCATAAACACGGGGCGTTGAACATCTGCTTTGGTCATTCATAAACAGGTCCATTCGAGATCGATTCCCAAACAGATCGTCTCATTTTCTTTTTCAATCTCCCACCCGCGTTGAAAGAAAACCAAAGTTAATATATGGACTGCCACAAAGCATGAGGCCAGGCGGGACTCGACCCGAAACTGGATACCAGTTGGTTTTGGCAGTGATGTTTTGTTAAGGTCACAATGGTAGAGAATTTGATGAGGAGACAGGAAGGAACTTACTCGAACCTAATAATATGATCAAAACCGAAAGTATTATCGTGAACGATCATCTTGTGTAAACAATTATAACGTGGGAAGATAATGGAGCAACCCAACCGCATTCCTTCAAGTCGGGGATTTTTGGCACCATGGATGATTCTTGCTTATTTGCCTAGAGTCAACCAATCTTGATTTCTCAGGCTAATCCATGAATGGTGAGGTGGGTCACAATTTAGCAGTTTTAATGATTTGTTATTTTGAATCTTCCATTAGAATGATTTTCTAATATGCGGTGGAATAATATTTTGTTAACAGATTATAGAGATCAGAAGGTGCTGGTAAGATTCTTGTCATCTGCAAGAGCAATGACACCAATTTTTTCCATGGAAAAAATATTTTCTTGTTCTCGGACTGAAACCCATTTGTAGACAAGCCTATGTTTATAATTGGTGGTCTCTAATGGGTGTAACAACAATGCTACAAATGATCATGATGATCCTTTGTGAAGGAAGCTATGACGCTGGCCGACATGGATCCTATACACACACTCATGGGAACTTCCATTTGAATGGCAATTGGAGTAAGTTCTTGATCGAGTGGATATCAAGCATTCAGCATGTTCATTGTAATTCATTATCAAATGTAATTGCGGGGATTTAAACACAAGAATACTTATCTTATGAAGAAGAACGCCCCGCAACCAGCTATGTCACTACAACGTTCCACCCAACCATAGGCCAATGTGCTCCTTAATCCCTCAGCAACACTGCCACCCCCGAGCTAGGCATGATTCCCACAAGGATTAAGGAAACTAAATAGGCTCACACATAGCTAAAGATATGTCAAAACTCAGTCAAGCCAACATGGTTGGGTTTATCAGACCAAGAGTACACAACAACACATAACCAAGGCAACAAGTTGGTTTTATCAGGTTATCAAGAGATGGGAGCACTGTCTGCTAAGCTAGTGGGCTCACCGAAGAGCTAAAGATGCCTACACCAAAACTATCTTGACTCCTAAGACATCCACACACACCCAACACAAGGAATCATTCCCTTCTCCGTTGCACAGTCCCTCAGGACATGACTTCCCTTCCAGTGCTATTCAAGGGGTGTAGAGAAGAGAGCCAACCCTCTAGCTCTGTCTATGAGGCTCCTGCAAAACACTAGGTTTTTCAAGCAGACTCCTTTCCACTCCTACACAGTCCAAAGACCCATATCCGATGCACACACAACAAAACAACCAGCACAATAATTCACAGCTCTGGGGTTTAAAGGAAAATATCACAGAACAAAACCATAATGGAAACTTGGGTAATACATAGCGCAGACTGAGAAATTCAATCCCAGAGTCGTTCTTGGCCCTATCATGGCCAAAATGACTCAACAAGAACCCACAACAACCCAAAATCGCGGGGAAACCAGTAACGATTTCTCAACTTGGAAAACGGTGGAGAAATGTCACCAAAAACGTTGGGGAAGAAACCCAACCACAGATCATCACCCAAAATGAAATTCTCAGCTTGAAGAGAGTGAATAACAATTGTCCACGTGAGGTAAAAACACGCATCCAACAAAATCCCCAAAAACAAAATTCACACACACAGCAAAATCGTGAACGTGAGGCAGCTCTCCCAGTTCTCTGCGTGAGGAAAATCCCAAACCTGTGCGTGAGGAGAGAAAAATGAGGAATGGGGGTTCGTGGTCTCTTCCTGCCGACGTGAGGGTGAATGAGCTTATTGGTGGAGTGTGCGTGTGGGAAAGGACTGATAGTCTTACCACACACCACTGCCCATGCAATAACTGTCCCCCAACTAACTCCATAGTATTTAATTTGGTAGTTGAATGAGACAAGGAAAGGTGAGTAAGACCAAATATAGGTGACAACTAAATGGGTTTACCAATTGACACTTGGATTTTTCTCAATGGCCCCAAAGGTTAATTATTTACCCCTACCTATCCTTAGAAAAATCATGCCATTTTCATTATGGTTGCATTGACTTAGCTGGTTGTGGGGATTTTTAATTAAAATGCATATTTACATGATGCCAAAATTATAATGTGCCGGATAGCATGATATACCATCGGCAACGATTTTAATCGCTGGAACATAAAACATTAAATCGATGGTGGGGATTTTGCCTTTAGCACCACACCACGATTAATTACAATATATACATCATATTCATTTTAATGCAAATGGGGTCAAAACCAGGGTGTTACATTCCCCTCCCCCTTCAACAACACTGTCCTCAGTGCTTTACGAAATTGAACAAAATGCTACATGGGTACCACCTCAGTGCTCCGTAGAATTGAACAAAAATGGATTTGCCAATCACATGGCATCCTCCAGCTCCCACGTAGCCTCTTCAAGACCGTAGTGCTCCCATTGCACCTTTACCTGCCCTATGGCTCGGTTCCGAAGCATTGTGACCTTCCTGTAGAGGATGCGCATTGGCTCGATTTGGAACTCTCCCTCGGGTTCCACCTGAATCACATCCCAATTTATGACATGGTTAGGATCATGTACATATTTCTTAAGAAAAGAAACATGAAAAACATTATGAGTTGTAGTGCTAGCAGGAAATGCAAGTCTATATGCAACTGGCCCCATTCTTTCAACTACTTCGAGTGGCCCACAATATCTAGGTGACAACTTGGCATAACTTCCAAGCTTCAAGGAACTCTTCTTTGCCCTCACTCTGAGGTAAACATGATCCCCAACACTAAACTCCCTGTTCGCCCTATGCTTATCTGCATAGCTTTTCTGTCTGTCCTGAGCTACTTTTAGACTCTTCCTGATCTTTACAACCACTTGCTCCATTTCCTTGAGCAATTTTGGACCAAGCACAAACCTGTTCACTGGATTATCCCAAGTCACTGGTGTCCTACACCTTCTGCCATACAAAGATTCATACAGACTCATCCCCAAGGATGCATGTTGCCCATTGTTATAAGCAAATTCTACCAAGTGTAAATAATCTTCCCAATTTTTTGGTTTATCTATCACATACATGCAAGGCATATCTTCAAGCACTTGATTTACTCTCTTTGTCTGTCCATCAGTATGAGGATGGTAGGAAGTGCTAAAGTTTATCTTTGTACCCAAATCTGCAAACAACCCCTTCCAAAAATTGGAAGTGAACTTGACATCTCTGTCAGAGACTATCGCCTTAGGCAATCCATGCAATTTAAAAATCCCCTTCATGAATATCTTTGCAATGTCATCAGTCTTATGCATAGACTTAACCAGTATAAAATGTGTTGCCTTCGTCAACTTGTCCACCACAACCATGATGGAATCATGTTGTCTCCAAGTCATTGGCAATCCTGTAATAAAATCCATGGAAATAACTTCCCATTTCCATTCTGGAATTGGCAAAGGATGCAACAAACCTGCGGGATGTTGATGTTCAACCTTTACATGCTGACATTTCATGCACCTTGAAATATATTCAGCCATGTCCTTTTTCATCCCTGGCCAAAAGTACTACTTTCTGGCTATGGCAATTGTCTTCTAATATCCTGGGTGACTAGAATATGGAGCTTGATGGATTTCATCCATAACAACTCTCCTCAAATCTGCTACATTTGGAATATAAATTATGCATTTATAAGTAAGAAGTCCATCTTCTTCCAACTTATATCCCTCATACCTCTTCTCAAGAATTTGCTGCTGCAATTTGTCTTTTACTTGCTCATACAATTCATCTCTAGCAGTGTGATTAACAATCTGTTGGCTCAAATCTGATTGAAAAATACTAAGAGATGCCACATGCATTTCCTGCACCTTCCTGTTGAGCGCATCGGCTACCTTATTCTCTTTTCCCTTTATGTGTTTGATTTCAAAATCAAACTCACATAAAAACTCCAGCAATCTCGTTTGCCTAGCATTCAGAGTAGGCTGATCAAACAAATACTTCAGACCGCAATGGTATGTCCTTAGCTCAAATATTCTACCCATTAAATAATGCCTCCACATCTTGAGAGCATGTACATGATGGCTGCAAGCTCTAGATCATGAGTGGTATATTTTTTCTCATGTTCCTTCAACTTTCTTGATTCATAACATATCACGTGGTTTTCTTGCATAAGGACTCCTACAAGCCCTTGTCCACATGCATCGATACATACCACAAAATATTTCTCTGGTTCTGCAACCTTCAATACTAGTGCACTGGTGAGAAGGTTCTTCAGCTGCTAGAAGCTTTCTTCACACCTAGATGTCCATTCAAACTTTAGTCTCTTCTTTTTCAAAGAAGTGATGGCATGTGCAACTTTGAAGAATCCTTCAATGAATCTCCTGTAGTATTTTGCAAGTCCCATAAAAGATCTTATATCTGTCACATTTGTTGGAATAAGCCAATTCATAATGGATTCAATCTTTTCAGGGTCCACAGATATACCCTCTTCTGAGATAATGTGACCCAAATACTAAATTCTATTTCTATAGAAGCCACACTTGCTCAACTTTGCATACAGCTAATGTTCCCTGAGAAATTACAATGCCAATCTCAAATGCTCTTCATGCTCTTCCTCATTCTTAGAATAAATAAGAATGTCATCAAGGAAAACAAGAACAAACTTGTCCAAATACCTGTTGAAGACACTATTCATAAGGCACATAAATGTAGCTGATGCATTTGTGAAACCAAATGGTACCACTACAAACTCATAATGTCCATACCTTGTTCTGAAGGCTATCTTATGAATGTCTTTATCCTTGATTCTCACCTGATGGTAACCAGACCTCAAGTCAATATTGGAAAATAACTTTGCTCCTCTCATTTGATTAAAGAGGTCATTAATCCTAGGCATCGGGTATTTATTCTTCACAGTAACCTTGTTCAATTGTCTGTAATCAATACACAACCTGAGGGTACCATATTTATTCTTTACAAACAGAACTGGTGCTCCCCAAGGAGACACACTCGGCCTGATATACTTCTTCTCCAACAACTCTTGCAGTTGCATCTTCAACTCTAGCATTTCTGGTGTACTCATTCTGTAGGGTGTCTTGGAAACTGGTGCTGCTCCTGGCACAAGTTCAATTGTGAAATCAATGTCTCTCTTTGGAGGAAGCCCTAGAATCTCATCAGGAAACACATCCCTGAATTCCTGCAACACCTGATAGTTCTCCAACCTAGGAGTTTCATCCTCTGTTGCCTCCAAAATATGAGCTGCATACAACTGGAAACCTTTCCAACATAATTTCTTCAACTGCATTGCTGAAACCTGTCGTATAGAAATGACCTTTGGAATGCCTTTCACAATCCTTGAGTTGCCTTTCTTCATCCAAGCACTCAAACGCCTTATTATAATAGTTAAGCTTCACTCGGTGAGCTTCTAACCAATCCATTTCGATGAGAACATCATAGGAACTAAGTGGTAGAACATTCAGATCTACACAAGTGACCAATCCATTCATGACCAATGGATATTTCTTTACCACTTCGCTAACCCTTCTCTTAGTTCTAGTGGTTAGCTGAACTAACCAAGATTTTCTATGCTTTACTTTCTTAAAGGCACAAATCTCCACTACTCTAGGGGTAATGCAACTGTGAGTAGAACTAGGGTCAATCAAAATAGAAATAGATTGCTCAACAATCTTACCTGCAACTTCAACCACAGTTGACTAGTGATCTGCCTGGCGGTCCTCCAGTGTTGCATAAATCCTAGGGATGACCCTTGCTACTTGGCCCACTGTTTCTGCTTCTTGAATGTTGTAAGCTGATCTTGCACTCTCATTCTCGAGTGGAAAGTTCCTACGCACGTGGGGTCCTCTGCATTTCTAATATTGGAGAGGTTCTCTGTTCTGCTGTGGATCTCTAGGCTTTTCTCTCATCGCTCTGGCTGGCTGCTTCTCAGCTTTTGATGGTTGCTTCTACTGATTCCTGAAGTTAGAAGGTTTGAAACCTTTCTTCCTTTGGTTAGACTTCTCATTCTTTTTGTCCTTCCATGTCTTATGATAATCAGGTTTACCTTTTCTTTGCTCATAATAGTACTTAGCTTTTCTTATTGCTTCTTTAAGAGTTCTAAGTTCACAAAACTCAATTATGTCTTTGTAAGACTGAGGCAATCCACTCAGGAAATGCTGGATCTTCACTTTTTCATCTTTGATGTACCTGACATACCTCAATAGTTCCAAGAATTTATTTGCATACTCTTCCATAGTCTGTTGTCCCAATCTCAACTCATGGAATTCTTTAATCTTATCATCATAGTACCTATCAGAGAGGTACTTTTGCTTGAAGTATTTCTTGATTTGTTTCCACATAATTATTATTTCATTAACCTTCTTTACTTGTCTGTGGTGTTCCCACCATATGTATGCTCTTCTAGTAAAATTGAATATAGCTACCCTTGCTTTCATATTTCTGGAGTAGTCTTGAACTTGGAAATAATTCCTCATCCCAAGAATCCAAGCCTCAGCTTCTTGGCCAATCTTGACCTCACCATTAAAAGTAGGAGACCTTGCCTTTTTTAATTCATCTTGTGAATTGTTCTTGTAACGTCTCCTCCTCTTATTCCTATGAGATGGAGAGCTTGAATCTCGACTGGGTTTTTCAGAATCAGATAACCCACTGGTATTCCATTCTGGAGTATTCCTCCTGTCCTTGGAAGCCCCCCTAGAGACATGGGACCTTTTACAGGAATCTCCCCTGGCGCTACTTTTACTTCTTTCTAGATTAGATTTCTGATGCCCAGAGTTTATTAGTCCTTGGATGTCTGTCAAACTCTGCAGTATAGCTACATTTATCTGATTTTGATCTTCTTGAGCCTTAAGCATCCTTTCATTGTATTCTCTGCAACTTTGCAAATCCACCCTTAGGCTCCTCATGGTGGCTGCAAAATCTGGGGGTATCTTGAAATCTTTTCCCATTGGACTCTGTCTCGTCATTCCCAACTCTAACATTTTCTCCCATAGAATCTTCCTCGAACTCATAGGGATGATGTGCATCATTCATGTCGTCGATCCTCATCTTGGGCCAACTAAGAACAATTTTTTGAAAACTGCTCTATGCGGAATGTTAACTCTGAAGGTGACTATAGTTCTGCACAATGTGTTAATAAACACAATTGTTAGCTGCATAACAATATCATGAGTTCATAATTACTTACTTGCATTAGAAAATACTATATTGACAACTTTGTCAAAACACATAATTTTCTTTTCACAAAAAATGACGGTCTTAGGGGGACGACGGGGGTCAAGCGGGCTTGCCCCCTTGTGGGAAAATGCTGAAATCTGCTGAAAAATCCCACTGAAAAACTCATATTTTTCCATCCAATCGGATCCCTTCCCAACTAGTCATTCAATGTATCCAGTCACTCTTCCTCTATCTTTCGATGCCTTTATCGGGTCGATCCTCTATCTTTCGACGCATCGGCTCGATCTTCCTGTGTCTTCTGACGCATCGGCTCAATCTTCCTCTGTCTTTCGACACATCGGCTCGATCTTCCTATGTCTTCCAACACATCGATTAATTGATCTTCTATTCTTTTTCGACACCTCGGATCGATCTTCTTTTCTTTTCCGAGATGCCTCAGAGGGCTTCACCTGAGAGCCATCTTAAAACTTTTTCTGAGATTTCCTATACTCATAAACATTTTCGAATTTTTCTTCTTATCTTCCTTTTTCTACCACTGTGTCGGCTCCCTTTTGGCGAGCCTTACCGACACCTCGACTCCGCCTAGCTGAGACCCTCAGCTCCTCCCAGTCGAGACCTCCGGCTCCACCTAGCCGAGACCTCCAGCTCCTTCGGATCCTACCAGTCGAGACCCTCGGAAAAATTTAAAATTTAAAAAATTTTCAATTTTTTTTCTTCTTCTGCTTGGTTTCTTTACCAGATGGACTCAGCTTAAGTCCTCCGACGTATCGGATGCACTTCAGCCTAAGTCATCTAACATATTGGATGGACTTCAGCTGGGCAGAGGGTAACTTGCCTCTGTGACTGCTTCTTCATGGCCCATTGAGGCCCATGCTGCATCTAAGCTATGATACCACACTGTAACGTCCCCGACCCTCCGACCGATGAAGAGGACACTACTGATGCTTCTATCTATCCAGGAAACTAGTCCCATGAACATACACATAAAAATTGAAATGCTTTGAACTAAAATATGCATACATTATTACCATACAGTGGAAGCAAAACCATGCATTCAAGCATTCAACATGTTCATTGTAATTCATTATCAAATATAATTGCATGGATTTAAACACAAGAATAATTATCTTATGAAGAAGAATGCCTCGCAACCAGCTATGTCGTTGCAACATTCCACCCAACCATAGGCCAGTGTGCTTCTTAATCCCTTAGCAACGCTGCCACCCCCGAACTAGGCATGATTCCCACAAGGAATAAGGAAACTAAGCAGGATCACACATAAATAAATATATGTCAAAACTCAGTCAAGCCAACATGGTTGGGTTTATCAGACCAAGAGTACACAACAACACATAACCAAGGCAACAAGTTGGGTTTATCAAGTTATCAGGAGATGGGAGCACTATCTGCTAAGCTAGTGGGCTCACTGAAGAGCTAATGATGCCTACACCAGAACTAGCTTGACTCCTAAGACATCCACACACACCCAACACAATGAATCATTCCCTTCTCCGCTGCACATTCCCTAAGAACATGACTTCCCTTCCAGTGCTATTCAGGGGGTGTAGAGAAGAGAGCCAACCCTCTAGCTCTATGTATGAGGATCTTGCAAAACACTAGGTTTGTCAAGCAGACTCCTTTCCACTCCTACACAATCCAAAGACCCATATCCGATGCACACACAACAAAACAACCAACACAACAATTCATAGCTTTGGGGTTTAAAAGAAAACATCACAGAACAAAACTAGAATGGAAACTTGGGTAATACATAGCTCAGACTGAGCAATTCGATCCCAGAGTCGTTCTTGGCCCTATCATGGCCAAAATGACTTAACACGAACCCACATCAACCCAAAATCGTGGGGAAACCAACAACGATTTCTCAGCTTGGAAAACAGTGGAGAAATGTCACCAAAAACGTTGGGGAAGAAACCCAACCACAGATCATCACCCAAAATGAAATTCTCAGCCTGAAGAGAGTGAATAATGACTATCCACATGAGGTAAAAACACACTTCTAGCAAAATTCCTAAAAACGAAATTCACATACACAACAAAATTGTGAACGTGAGGCAACTCTCCAAGTTCTCTGCGTGAGGAAAATCCCAAACCTATGCGTGAGGAGAGAAAAATGAGGAATGGGGGTTCGTGGTATTTTCCTGCCCACGTGAGGGTGAATGAGCTTCCTGGTGGAGTGTGCATGTGGGAAATGACTAACAGTTCTGCCACACACCACTGCCCATGCAATAACTGTCCCCCAACTAACTCCATAGTATTTAATTTGGTAGTTGAATGAGACAAGGAAAGGTGAGTAAGACCAAAGATAGGTGATAACTAAATGGGTTTATCAATTGACACTTGGATTTTCCCCAATGGCCCCAAAGGTTAATTATTTCTCCCTCCTTATCCTTAGTAAAATCATGCCATTTTCATTATGGTTGCATTGACTTAGCTGGTTGTGGGGATTTTTAATTAAAATGCATATTTACATGGTGCCATAATTATAATGTGTCGAACAGCACGATATACCATCGGCAATGATTTTAATCGCCAGAACATAAACATTAAATCAATGGTGGGGCTTTTGCCTTTAGCACCACACCACGATTAATTACAATATATAAATCATGTACACAAAACTATCCAGTCCTGATTCGATCTGCATTCAAACAAAAAATATTGTAATTAAAATTATATATTTGCATCTACAATTTTAAGATTTTATTCACCTCCAATCTTCCAGATTTTCACGTGGGTGCTTGTGGAATATGTTGCAATAAATTTACACTTATAGGAATTGTAAAATCTGTGCCATCGATTTTCTGAATGGCGGGCAAGATAGGTTAATATGTGGCTGGTATTGATAGTTAATCTGTGGCAGGACCATTATGCACTTTGTTTCCAAGGATTTCTGAATGGCGAGCAAGGTAGGTTAATATGTGGCTGGAGCCTGGTATTGATAATTAATCTGTGACAGAACCATTATGCACTTTGTTTCTCTCCTTCGAAAATATGGTTGCATTGGTGATTTTAAGGAAAACGTGCAAGAAAACATTTGATAAGTCTAAATCTGTTTTAATAAGGAAAGCGAATCAATGTTTAAAGTTATAATAATCAATTTCTTTTTAGCATCCAACTTTGCACATGAATGCTGTATCACTTACAAGTTTCTAGGTGTTTCCGGTTAATCTTAAAACCAATTATGTTTGATGCATCCATTTACTTTACTTTATTGGTCTTTAGGTTAAGCTTTATAAATAGATAGTGTACTATATACAATTATAAAGTTTTTTATATTTATTTAATGCATCCATTTATTTTATGGATGTTTCATATTTATTTATGTATCCAATTATTTTATGGATGTAGGTTGATTGAGATTTGGAAAAAAAATTAATATCAAATATAAAACTAATTCATATTTAAACAAGAGTCACATGGTGGCAATGTTCCCGACATTGCCACATGCAATGGGGAAGAGCTATTTGTATGCAATTTTTTACAATTGATGTAATTGAGTATAATGGTTTAATTGTTATTTTGGTAAAAGAATAGATATAATGATTGCGTCGAGAGGTGCTCTACAGCCCAGTATGGGGAGGAGATCTTGTAACGTTACATAACGTTATTTTTATTAATAATTTTTTTTTAAAATTATAGGCCAAAATAACAACTTAATATGGGGGAGATGTTGTAATCTTCCTACCTAACAAAACAATAAAAAAGTAAAAATTTAATTATCCGTAAAAAAAAATGTGGGTCACGAAAAAAGCACAATATGGGGGATATGTTGTAATGTTCCTACCTAAAAAAATAATAAAAAATAAAAATTTGAATTATCCTCAAAATAATGTTGGACTTGCACATGGTTTTAAACCTATGTGCACATGGTTCATGGTTTTAAACCTATGTGCACATGGTTTTAAAACCATGTGCACATGGTATGTGCATGGTTTTAAAACCATGTGCAAGACCTTCTAAACAACCCATGGTTTTATTGTACATGGTTTAGGAGGGCCTTGCACATGGTTTTAACCATGTGCAAGGCCTCCTAAACAACTCATGGTTTTATTTTACATGGTTTAGGAGGGCCTTGCAAATGGTTTTAAGACCATGTGCAAGGCCTCCTAAACAACCCATGGTTGTGGGAGGGCCTTGCATGTGGTTTTAAAACCATGTATGGAGAAATGTTGTAATGTTCGTTCCTAATAAAATAAAAAATAATAAAAAATATTATATGTTGACCATAAATAATATTAAATATTAATAATAAAAATATTATATGTGGACCTTAAATAAAAAGATGTGTCCTTTGGTTTGAATCAAATCAATGGATACCTAAGAAGAGATTTGATCCCTCTCGGGGCTTGATAGAGCCTAGGATTTGGATCTACGCTGGTACATACATTTCAATCCTCTTGATATGAGGCAATGTTCATGTCCATCAAAAAATGTTAAAGAGATATAATTTTCGTTTCATTTCTTATATATTTCACTACCTAATATTTTCATTATGAACTCTTTATATGACAAGCACTTACATGTGAAATAAAATCATGTGTCAAAATTTATAGAGTAAATAAAATAACATGAAATTTTAATTTTAAATTGTTACTTATATCATGTATCATGATAGTTTTCAATGTCATGTACAATTACCAAAGATAGTTTCCAATATCATATATACTTTTCCTTATTTAACATTAATTATAAACAAATATTTGTTGCTAGCTAACAATGCAATTAGCATGAGATCATAAATATTATAATATGCCTAACCTTAATAAATATGTGTTAAGAGTGAACTTTTAGCCCACTGAAATCATCTTTGCAAGTAATAAAAAAGGGAAATCCAAATGAAGTGGATAGGGTAAATACCTTATGGAATTCAATTGTGTTGACTAGTATGAAACACAAATAAAAATGTGTTTTTATTATGTAGTAAACAAAAAATAAATATTGAAAAGAAAAACAAATTGTTCCTAAAATATATTTCTTACTAATAATATTCTCAAAGGCAATCTTCATTTTCCATAAATGAGATGTCATTCTTCATGGTATTTTTTCATTGTTAGCTTCTTTCTCATTAAAAAAATCATTTTCTATAGTATGATACCTATGGTTTCTAGGGATGAAATATGTGTTCTTATCATTCACTTCATTTCATAAACTTTTTAAATGTCTAAACGTTGTCATGGGACCACATAAAAAACATGAAAATTAGACAAATACCTAATTAAAATGAAACAAAGACATTTATTGAATTAAAACAAGAAATTCATGGAACTATTAAAGTTGATTTCAGGAGATAGTGCACGCGTTAGGATCTAGTCACTTCAGTAATAAGTGTAAGGGATGTGTAGGTCTCACCTTCTTGCCCAAATATCATAGCATAAATCCTTTGGACATAACATCTCCTTACATAAGTTTCTCTCTGGATTTTTGTGTGGTTTTAAGCTGACCAATTCACTGAATCCAACATTTGTATCTCCATTACCGTGATATTTTTGTCCTTCGCATCAATATTTATAGACTCCATGCTTGCAAAAGATTCACATACCTGCCGAAGCTTAATACAAATTTTTACAACCTTAATCGAGCAAGATAAATAAACCTTAGTTGGAAGTAACATTTAAAATAACTTTTCCCATCCCCTACGCGTTCATTGTTTGTTGTGCCTCATTAATATGAACACACTTTTACAAAAACTTAATCAAACAAAATTCAATTAAACCTTTTGACCGAATTGGGTTAATATGGACAAGTTTCAGAACAATAATTTACATGGTCTGCAATTAAGTTTTTGCTTGGTCTCCAAAACTATATCATCTATTGGATATTCCCTTGAATAAATTGAAACAATGACATCTTCCACTTCCTTTAGGCTAACACTAGACTTATTTTCAAGTTGTTGGATAGCGGGAGTATGTCTTAACAAGAGTGGAAATCAATGAATCATATGAGATATGTTTGATGGATATGGAATGCTTTAATGATAACCATTCAATTTTATTGACCATTTTGAACTAATAACAAGATGGATGAGCAACAAAGCTGCATATTCCCTGCCATTGAAGTTGTAAATTGATTTCTCATTGTGCATATCAATTTGTTCTCAGTGGTAAGCCTGAAAATTGAATTGTAATCATATAGAGATCTAATTAACCTTTAAATGTTAGTGTGGTATTGGAATCATAAGGATTTCTTAGCAGCGATTCGAGCGAATATACAAGAATTTCATCGTGTATTGTTATGTGAATAGCTCCACGAGGAAACCTATTCAAAGGTATTTGATAGCTAATTGACAATACAACTAGAAAAAATAACTCCTAACTTTGTGTACGAAAAGTTAGAATTTGATATATTACATCCAAGCAACTGAATAAATTACTCGTGACATATGGATATAAGTACTTTGTTGCATAGGCTACTGCTAGTGAAGCCAAGCATTTTTATATGTATACACTTGAAATTGTAATATAAAATAACATCACGACATGCATACTTGCATTGACTATAAAGGTTATAACATGACATAGATCAAAATACCATACATAGGTGACATATCTTGGTTGGACTTTAATACCAGAGCCTTAAAAAAGCATGTATACCTTCACTCAAGATAAAATGGTAGGTATCATATACTTGCACATCGTGATAAAGACAAAGATTGTTATGAGAGAAATAACATCATCATTCTTTTCATATTAATCCAAAGAAGATATTTTAGGTATCATATACTTGCACATCATGATAAAGACAAAGGTTGCTATGAGACAAATAACATCATCATTCTTTTCATATTAATGTAAAGAAGATATTTTAAGTAGAATCATAGTGTTCCTTCCAGAGAAAATGATGTGATGATTTTAAAATACATAAAGTAATTTTTATTGTTTATAGAACGATTCTTCCTGTCATGTCATTTGCTTCAGAAAAAGACACTAGGTCGAAAAAAATACTATAGCTTATGTAAGTCTTGCAATGTCATTTTTAACATTAAGAATAACAACAACAAAAAAATAGTAGTTTTAAAGTGATTTGATGGGAAAGATATGATTATGTATTCACTAAACTAAATTGGAAATAGATTATTTATCTTATAAATGAATCAAGCATTCTTAATTTAAAAGCTAAACTTGTAAATTTCAACAACACATTCCATATTTGACATCTCTCCATATTTGGCATCGCTTTTGAAGAGAGGAGGTTTATTTAATGCTTAAAGCCTGCTCACTAAAAGTAGACATAGGTCCTAAAAAAATGCAGTATATCTAAGCTATTTTAAATTTAAAATTTTAAACACAAATACAAATAATTATAAATTAATTAAATGATAATGGTATATGTATTTCATTGACAAATACAAATAATTAAAAATTAATTAAATAATAATGATATATGCATTTACTTCCAAGAAAATAATTAAAAATTAATTAAATAATAATCATATATGTATTTGTGCCTGCAGGGGTGTAGACTGACTGACAAGTGCCGTGTAATTGAAGGAATGTTGTAAAGGAGGTCTCAAGTTCAAATCTCACCCTCACCCAGTTACCGATTCCTTCAATACAAAAAAAGAAAAATCATATATGCATTTAATTTGATTTTATATTTTATATTTAAATCGTTTATATTTACATGGTTCACACTTCCTAGAATAAAACAACAAAACCAATTCTAACTCTTGGATTGAAGAGATTGAAAAGAGATTGCAACTAGAAAAAACTACAAATCAGTTATTTAAATTACAATCAAATTTTAATATGCTTTTTTATTTATATAGTGCTCTTATATTCAAAGCCAAAGGTTTTATTAAGTTCAAGTGTATTAAAATTCAAATGGTTGGATTTACTTTAACATGGTTGGATTTAATTTAACTAGTATAAGTTATTAAATTCAACTTAAGCTTTATGAGGACAAAAAAATAGGACCAACACCTGGATTCCATGCCCCATATTAATCACCTCAACTACGGAGGTGCCATTTTCGATCTTTGTTCAAGAAACACAACCAATTTGGAGCCGGATTCACCTTTGGATGCCATTTAGGCTATTATGGACATTGCAGACTCACTCCATGTAGAACAAGTCGTGTTTCCAACACTAGTGTGAAATGCTATTATTCACGTTGCAGACTCTTGTTAAAGACCTATTTTTATAGTTATGCCGATAGGCGTATATATGTTAGAATTTTGGGGTGGAATACCATCTGTGCTTTTTCATCTACCGACGAGAATGAGACAAGTGTACTATTCAGATTGATTCTATCGTAGTCGTCCAAGATTAAACGAGAATGAGACAAGTGTACTGTCTAGATTGATTATATGAGCGTCGTATAAAATTAATAATTAATAATTTCAAAAAAATAAAAAATAATTTAATTAACATGTGATAAGTAGAGTTAGTGATAGTTGTAAAATTAAAATTAATCTTCAACTATTCGATTATTAGATACATTTTATCATTGCAACTAAGAAGAACGTCTTGTAGAAACAATTATAGAAAACGACTCACACATCTTAAAACTTCAATTAATATAATTTTCTTTTATTTGGGATTTGAGGCTTCAGTTCTTCAGTGTTTCTTACCATTACAGCACTGTAAATAGCTATGTGATTGTGCCCTGAAAATCGAATGTGTGCAGAGATATTACCAAAGAACATGCAGGGAGAGATGCAAATTCAAACCATATGGGTTTCAGATAGAAAGGGAGAGATGCAAATTCAAAGCATATGGGTTTTTGGACAGAAAGAAACCATGGCTCCTAAAGGAGGACGCGCTAAGAAAGGGATTAAAGGAGGACGGGCTAAGAAAGGGATTGAGATTTGCACTTGAAGCAATGGAAGCAACGAGGGCAACACATTTTATAACCATGCAGCCATGGACTAATCGTGGCAACAAGAAGGACATGCATGGCTGATCGTGGCAACAAGAAGTGCATGCATAACCTTTACCTTATTGCCACCTTAACATTGTTTGTAGAGCCACCACACAGCCGAGGATGTCATGTCAGAGGTCAGAGTTGTTAGGGCAAAGTTGTCACGGTAGGAAAACAAAAAGTAATTTGGCAATAAGAGGGTTACATACAAAACTTTAGAAAACTTAGTAAATATTGATAAAAGCTATATTATAAAAATCTGTAAATCACATTGCACGGAAATCAAAACTTAAACGAAAACATAATTCCCTGCTTGCAGTGAAATCTTATCAGTCAAGTCTGCTTTGCTTATTTTGTGCCATGAATTCAATTCAATTCATTGCATTAAATACCAAATAACTTTATGGAATTTATGCCATGACCTCATAATTGTCCTTTTCGATGTAATCATCTAGGCATTACTACAAGAAGTTTTTTATTTATTTATAAAACTGACACTGAACATTGCTATGTATTAGTGCTTGCATCATCATGCCGCCGGGTCTTGGGGCACAATATCCCATGTCGACGTCATATACACTCTACCAATAAAACTCAAGTTAAATCAAAATTTAAATATTTCAAAAAATAAAAATAATCCAAAGTATAGTAAAAACATTTGAAAAGTAAAAAATTTAAATCTGCCTCTAGAATTAATCCACCTAACCGATTCATATATATTCCCTGTCGGGAACATAATAAAGCATCCAATTGCTTTATGGGTTTTTAGAGGGTATGGAGCCTTTGATTGGTATTTTGAGAAATTTGTTTAAGTGATTTTTTTTTTGTTAGTTTCAATAAAGAATATTGTTATAGATTCAACAAAATATTTTTGTTAAGTATTATAATTTAAAAATATTCTAATTTAATAATAGGATTTTAGTTGAATTACATTAAATTTGTGTAAAACAGAATTATTTAAAAGGAATGAATTTATAAATATTTTTTGTAAGGCTTTCTTAAAGAATGACTTTAATTTTATTAATATTAATAGGAGCTTATGTCACTTGACCATTATGCCGAAGAACCAAATATGGGCCATGAAATTTAGGTGCTAGTTTTTGGTGGCATTTATTTTTGAGAGAGGTCTTCTTGTAAGGTTGCAAATGAAGAATGACTTGGTCTCCATCCTCAATCTTTTGTAGTTGTTATCTCTTATTTCTAAGGTGATTGGCTAATATTTTATGGGTTAAAAATATTATACACTAACACCCCCTTGAATAAAAATCATGATGCTTTTCATGTGCATTATCTAACCAATAAATCTCATAAAATTAAGTGGTGGGAATTGCAAGCCTCGGATGAGGGAACCATCATCACTGAACCGTTACACATATTGGATCGAAGGGTTTGACATCTCAAGCACCACTGGATGGACCATGCTATGGTTAGTGAGACAAGTATAGCCTACATTCTACTACATGGGAGGATACAAAGACCATGTGTTAATTTTGATTAATTTTAAGTTTCAATGTTCATCAAATTAGGTCCAAAATTATTTCAAAATTACTTATTTGACATTACTAGATCTTGTTCTTAAGAACGATGATACTCTTATCTTTTCCATTTAATGCAATTTAAATTTAAATCTAAATATTATAATAGTTGATCGAATAAATCAGTACAAATATTTATTTATATAATTTTCATTCACAAAATATGAATTATGTTAAACCATATACATTTCTATCAAGCATAACTAATTCTTATAAGTTTCAAGCCTAAATTTAAAAAAATCTTTGGTACCCTAGTGTATATTTGGATAAATATAAAGATTTAATTTTCACTTGATTAGGTTTAAGGATCATACTTTTTATTGATCTTATTGATTTATCATTATTTAATTACTTTTGGTATTCATAAGTATTTAGACTTCATGGCACACCTTATCCATCTCTTGAGGCGGAGTTTGTACAAAACTTTTATAACCCACTGTTAATCTCCTTATGTAATAATATCATATGATCATTTTAGACATTTACAATATAAAGTAAAGAAGTATGAAACTATAGAAACGTAACAAGATGGAAAGGAATGCAATAAAACACATGTTATCATTATATCATCATGTATTAATAATGTAAAAACAACATAATATTTTGTATGCTCATAATATGTAAAATAAGATTACAAATTTTTACTGGAGAATGAAGAGATCCAACTTCTTTATTAATTATAGACTTAAATTAAAAAACTCCAATGAAAATTAGTTATAAAATCAAATAATTGGAAAAATGTTGCAACCAATGCTCTTATTAACATTACTACAATTAAAGGTCATTCTTTAAAAAAAACTTAAAAAAAATATATTTTAAAGTTTATTTTTTCTTTTATAATGATAATATTTTCACACATTTAATATGATTTAATTAAAATCATATTAATAAATTATAATATTTAATAATAAAAAATAAAATTTGTTAAAACCATAACAATATTTTTTTTTGAAACTATATCAACATCTTTTTATTTATACAAACTTCTCAAAACATTAATTCATAAAATAAATATTAATTTCAAACACCAAGAGATTCCTTATATTTGCAAAATTAATTTCACTTATACACACTTTTCAAAATATCAATCAAAGGCTCCATACCCATTAATGACCCTTCAAATCACAAAACCCTACGAGGTTGCCTAACAATTCTTAATAGAACAAATGCTCCTACGTCCTGTTGGGTTAAGTAGGTTAAAAATGGGCAAAAGTGCTCTTCAAAATGTTTTGATGTAACAATTTGTGTCTTCGATGTATGTATCTTTTAGGTTGAAAGAGTTGATCTTTAATCTCAAATTAATATGGATTTACGATGCCGAGCTATCATGCAAGTGCTATCATGCAATTGATAATTAATAATGTGTTATTAAAAAATTATTATATTGTAAAATGTATTTATTTTTTTAAAATAAAAATAAATTTCACATTATTGAATTAAGTTTTTTTTATCATAAAAATATTATTAAATTCATTTCACATTATTGAATTTCTTTTTTTTATCATAAAAATATTATTAATTTCACTTCTATCATAGTAAAAATAATATGTACTATTAAATTGTAAAATGTATTTCATTTTTTTCAAAATAAAAATAAATTTCACATCATTGAATTATTTCTTTTACGATAAAATATTAATAAATTCACTTCTTTTATGGTAAAAATAAATTTGATAATTTTTTTTTAAATTAATAATAATTTATTTCTTTATTCATTGTTCCGTAGCTGTGGTTTTAGAGAAGAAGGAAATCTGCGGTGGTGATTTTTGTTCTCTCGACAGTTTCATCAGGAGAAGATTCTTTGGAAGTGTTCACAGAGGCAAGCTTATTATTTTATTTTTTATTAATATTTGTTATTAAGTTGCTTAGGGTTTCGATGTTGTCGGTTTTTTTTATTTAATATTTCTTAATTACCCTTAATGTTTCTTAATTTATTCATTCAGTAAGTTTCAATTTCCTAAGTTTTAATTTTAATTTATTATTATTAATGTTGTCTGTTTAAAGTTCTTTAATTATTTTGTTTTTTTAATGTTAATTAATTTTTCTTTTAATTCTTAATTTATTATTGTTAAAGTTTCTAATGGGAGGAGACATTAGGGTAACCTCCTCTCCTCCCAAATCCCTTAGGAACATTCTAGACTTTTTAAAAGATCCTATTGAGAAAAAAAATACTCCAAGGAGTGTACACCATACCTTGCTATTATGATAAATTCTACATCGACGAGACTGGTCACTCCATCAAGACAAGATTAAAGGAACATGGTGCTGATATACACCATTGCAGGATTAAGAACTCTTTCATCGCATAACACTCGTGCGACACTAAGCACCATATATGTCTTGAAAAAGCGGAAGTACTCGCAACCATACCCCACCACTTCAAACGAAAAATAAGGGAGACTCTTGAAATTGAAAAATACTCTAACAACCTAAACCGAGACGATGTCCTAAAACCTAATGACTCCTGAAATCAGTCGTAGAAATCCTTAAAAACAAAAAACAAAAAACAAAAACAAGAAAACTTGAAAAACCTAAGACAAAAACTAACCCATTAACTTTAATCTAAACATTTAAAACAAAAAAAATTCAAAAATTAATATTTAAACTTGTAATTGGAAACAATATTCAAACATAATTAAGCCTAATTAATAAACTCTAAACAATATTAAAAGACTATAAAAAAAATACGACTTCAACCTAAACACTACTTTATACTTAAACATTCTAAAATCATTAAACAAACTCAATTAATAAACCAAATAAATAATGACTATATTACAAATTAAAATACTTTAAACTACCTAATTAATTAATATATTAAAAACAATATTAACCTAAACAATAATAAAAATTAATTTGAAACTTTAACAATAATAAATTAAGAATTAAAAAGAAAAATTAATTAACATTAAAAAACAAAATAATTAAAAAACTTTAAACATACAATATTAATAATAATAAATTAAAATTAAAACTTAGGAAATTGAAATTTACTAAATTTACTAAATTTATTAAGAAACATTAAGGGTAATTAAGAAATATTAAATAAATAAATAAACCGACAACATTGAAACCCTAAGCAACTTAATAATAAATATTAATAAAAAATAAAATAATGAGCTTACTTTCATGAAGACTTCCAAAGAAGCTTCTCCTGATGATAGACCTGCTTCATGGCCTGAAACTGTTGAGAGAACAAAAACAATTTATTTATTAAACATTAAATAATAGTTGAAAATAATATTAATTATTTAAATTCTGATTTAATTCAAGTTACATGGAATTATTTTGAAATAAAAGATTAGGTTATGGCTAGAAAGTCATAGTATCACATTAGATTGATGGACTATTATTCAATTGTCGATCACTAATGCTTAAAACCATTGGGGAGGAGTGTCACAATAATAAACCAATCTTTATGTTGCTTTGATGACATAAACATTTGCCACAATGCCTAGAACTAACCCTTGGAATATATTAGAAGAGCTAAAAGTTCATTTCTAGTTGAAAGTTATTGTGACTAGGTTGTGTGAGAATATTATTCCCAAGTTTAGAAACGTTGAGGGATGGTAATAAGAAATTAATTGTAATATATGAGTCCAACAAGGTTGTCAGTTGTCCCTCGGATGCGGATGATGAGATTCAAGTTGGCAAGGATGGAATGGACAGGGCCATCATGGCAGAACCACATTCTAATTGTCATCCCATCACATTGCCCCCTATCCTCCACTCATTATGCATTGATGATGCGGGTCTCGTTTCAGAGGCTGGACAAGTTGGTCATAAGTTTAGTTTAAATGTTGGGATCATAGTTGATACGGTCATCACGTCCATCATTAACAGTGGCACCTCCACTGCTACAGGAAATCCCATAGTGGATGACACTAGGAATTACCGTAACACTGCTCCTTTGCACGGGATCGCCACAATGGTTGGTACGGCTAATACCCTTTGTCCCCTTCCAATTCCTTCAAGATGACATTAATTGGTCCCTCTCAACGATTCTCTGTCAACACGTATCGGCTTCAATGGATGACACCATCGCTACTTAGCTAAGGCAAGATTTGACCTTGCGATCACTTCATTTGCTGGTTGCAGAGCGATTTGGCTTGGTTAGGGAATGGAAGCAGTGCACCAATATTTACTCCCCATTAATGGCTGTTATGCCTCCTATGGGTTTTATTGTGGTCATGAAGCCTTCTCTTGCATTCCGTTGGGATATTACTGGGCTAAGTGCTCGGTTCTGGATACTTCTTATTATCCTTATCTTCTAGTTTGGGTTGTTCCATTATGATCTGATCTGGGTGCACTCTTGTTCTTCCCATACTTTGTTGAAAGAGTCGTCATGTTCACCTTTGCTGGGTTTTGTTCTACATCTAAACCATTACACTATGTCTAGGATGCGTGGAACGCCTCGTCGTTCTAGGGTGGTCGCGATCGTACGCAACAAGGGGGCGCACCTATCACAGGTAGATGAATATGCCAATGACATTTCTCCGCAAGTCCGTAATCTGATCGACGACTGGGAGACCAAGCTGGTAAATGACAACCTTGCTTGTGGTATTGATGGTGGCATACCAAACCATTACTAGATTGTGAAAAACATGATGGGCTCACTCATGGACAAGATGATTGCTACATGGAATCATTCTCGCAATTCAATTTTACAGGATAAGGCCAAAATTGTGGAATTAGATATGGTTATCACCCACAGAGATGTTATGGCCATTTGGAAAAACTTAGCCATGGGACTTGACTCCACGGGTGATGGGGGTAGTAGCAGTGTTTAAATGGCTCTGTTTGGTTCAATGAATGCCATCATGGCTCCTACCATGCCTCCTGCATCTACGATGCCTTTTCCGATTCCGACCACCATTACCCAGCATACCAAACGGGTTCGTGAGTCTGATGCGTCTATTGGCAAAACGACTCCCCTCTCGGTAAAGCTCAGTGTACCATCTTCAGACGAGGTACTCTTTGGGCCCTATCCAATTATTGAGGAAACATAGGAGACGCAGGACCCGACTTTCACTACCAGCAATGCACTGTAGTGATCTTGTTTCTTTTTTGTTTCTCTCTATATGGATCACTTTTGTTTACATTTAAGTATATGCTAGTTTTTAGTTTTTAAGGTTTCTCTGATAAATATTCTTGCATAATTATCTTGTATGTAGCCCCATATTTAACACATGGGTTATTGTGGCTTTTTTTACTATCTCTGTAATTTTTGTTTATACTTTTATCTATGCAGCAGGCTCCACTTGTTATATGGTTTTTATGCTCCTCATGCCACTACTGTAGAATTTTCTGCTTTTTACGGAATGGGGTGGCAGTTTATACCACCCCTCTCCCTTGACCAGAATTCTTCATATTTTGTACTTTTTTTTGTATAGCTAATTAATACCAATACAGACTTACACAAAAAAGGTTTCCAACTGTCCCCTACCCTTTTTGGTATATGCATTGACAAGTTAGAGGATTTTTTGGAAGACGTAGGTTGTGTTAGCATGATTCTAACTGGTATAGTCATTATCCTTCTTTGCATTGAGTTCATTGTTCTTATGGTGAAGAGTCCTTATAATCTCTTTAACAAACTAAAGTTTCTCAACGATATTTTCTCTAATACATGTATGATTATTAACACTTACAAAAAATGGTATGATAAACAAATAAAAAATATCACTTATATTAATTTCATGTATGACAACAACACCAACTTGGAGGAAGTGATTTTGCTAATATCTTAGAATTGATCTTAATCACTAGCTTAATTGTAACTACAACATTGAGCAAAGGATAAATGGAGGGTGGAAAGCTTATTATGGACTTGAAAATAATTGTAAATCAATGGATCATTTGGTTTTTGGATAAGAAGAAACTCCTCTTCAAGGCTCTTATCACTCATGTTAGCTTGTATGGCTGTGAAATTTGGGATTATGACATATGTAGAAAATAGTGAAAAAATATACAACAAATTCAAAGTGTTTTATAAAACTTATAATCTTAAAATTAAATACAATACACCCTATCCTATCCTCCACATAATCCAAGTATCTCCCCCACTCAAATCATAGCTATGTCTTGGTATCTAATGTAGAAGAACAAGATAAACAAGATGGGAGACATGATGCTTCCTAACATTGCTTCAAATTCCAGTTAGAACCACATGTGGCTTAGGCAGGGTTGGCATGAAGATGCCAAGTCTTGGCTAAATCATTGGGGAGTCAAGGAAGAGGCCACTCTACAAAATAGTGCTAATATTAACATTATTACATCTAATTTTAAGGAGAAGTTATGTTGCAATAAATAATTAGAGGATAAGAGAAAATTAAGATATGATAAATAGGTGATCAACCTTAGTTTAAAATATCAAAAGTATATCTTTTTTTTAAGTGGCACAAAGAAGAATATTAACAAATATAACATTGCTAAAATAACAACACACTTTCATGAGCTCCATAGTGGAAGAGGGCATTAGACAATTCCTAAAATGTCGTGGGAAAAAATAAGTTGTTATCTTCATGACACTAAGACAGTTGAAGATGAAAATCACTTTCTCTTAAAATGTCTTACACATACCAATATTAAATCACAATTCAAAATTTTGTTATAGTATTGAACTTCACAACTTTTTAACTCATCACAACTATGGTGATCTAGAAATGCTTCTCAAAAAAATAATTGAGCACATAAATAAAATTCTAAAACAACCCAAACAATTCTTTACATTTTTAAAAATTCAATAGATCAAAGTTGGTCTTAATAAATGGTAATAACCATGATTGTAACCTTCAAAGTGGTGGCAATTTCGTTTCTTAGAAGGAAGGAATATCTATGAAGCGACTAGAGTATCTCCAGAAGGCCTTCACACCCAAAAAACTGCAAAAAACAAAGGAGTTATTCTCAAAATTGATCTTTCTAAAGATTTTGATAGGGTGAACCGACTTTACCTAAGAATGTTATTGCTCATTTAGGGTTTGACTACAATTTTATAAAGTGGATTATCAGTTACATCACCACAACCTCTTTTACAGTCCTCGTCAATGGCTCTGCCTCTCCTTTCTTTGGAGCTGAGAGAGGGTTGTGTCGAGGATTCCCACTATCCCCTCTTCTCTTTCTTTTGGTGGAAGAAGGGTTAAGTCGAGCCTTAGCTCATGAAAAGAGGAAGGGATAATTCAAGGGAATGGATGTCTCTCATAACCTAAGGCTCTCCCACCTGTTTTTTGTTGACAATATCTTACTCTTTTGTGATGGCTCAAGAAGAGATTCAGAAACCTTGGAGAAGACCCTAGATCTATTCAAAAAGGAAACATGCATGGTAATAAACAATATCAAATCGACCCTTACGACCAACCTCTTGTTTGACGAGGAAGAACACTGGTATGCATACATCTTTATCTTCGAGCACAAACTTCTTGCTGTCAGGTTCAAATACATTGGGTTTCAGCTAAATCCTAATGGCTACAAGAAAATTGACCGGGGCTGGCTCATAGAAAAATTAGAAAAAAGGATGAAAACTTGGAGCCACCGATGGTTATCCAGAGTGGGAAGGTTGGTACTGATAAAATTGGTTCTAGAAGCAATATCAATTTATTGGATGTCCCTGGCCTGGATCCCCAAAGGAATATTGGAACAAATAAGAAAAATGTGCTACAGGTTTATATGGTCAGGCTCCTCCACATCCTTTTCCTTGCCTTGGGTTAGATGGGATAGCTTGGCTAAGCCAAAATCCCAAGGAGGTTGGGGCCTTAAGCATATTCACCTCTTTTCCAAATCCCTGGCTGCAAAGCTGATTTGGAGACTACTATCCACATAAAATATTTGGACAAAAGAGGTTAGTAAAAAATATATCTTATCGGACACTATCACAAAATGGATTTAGAACCCAATAAAAATCATAAGAGGAGTCTCGACAATTTGGAAGGCAGTGCTCCTCTCCCTCCCTGTTATTGAAAGAGGTTTAGTCTAGAAAATAGGTCAAGGTACTCAAGTTTTCTTTGGTGAATATCCCTGGATGGGAAATCAAAGCATACATACTCTTCCCCCTCCCCTCATCCAGGCCTTAAATGATCATGGTTTCTTCCACTTAAACCAAGTGGTGGACCACGTTTCTACCATTATTTGGAACCAAGGCTGGAAATCAACTCCAGATTTGGGCATGAACAACAAGCTAGGGCCTCTCTGGAAGAACTACACCCATGCGCTTCAAGCTTCACATGTCTAAATCTCTGACCAATGGGCCGAGCTTATTTGGTCCCACGCACCAACTGGCAGATACTCTCCAAAATTAGGATATAAACAACTCGCAACACCAGGTCAGTTAGCCAATGAAAAATGGTGGTGGAAAAAATTCTGGAAAATGCACCGCCCAATGAAATCCAGGATTTTCATGTGGTGTGTTCTCTCAAGAAAAGTCCCTACTTGGGATCTAATGAAAAGGAAGAAGGTGGAAGTCCCATGAATGTGCCCACTCTGCTTGCAAAATGAAGAAACCATCCATCACTTTTTTCTTGATTGCCCATTCCAAAAAGTATTCTTGGACTGAGATCTCCCAGCTCACTAACCTTCCATTGCTTTGGATAGGTGACACAATTGAATATTCACGGAAAACTTGTCTAAAATCCCCTCAAACAGAGATCCATCGAGCTCTCCCTCTCCTTCTTATTTGGGGCACTTGGGTTTCCAAGAACATGGCAATTTTTTAGTACAAAGTCTCCAGCATAGAATGCACATCCTAAATCAACCTGGAATCCTCTCCCACTTTCCCCAAGAAATCAATCATCCAGCCCTTAGAACCATGACGGAGGAAACAATAAACAAACTCCAGCCATGGGCCTACTTTGATGGAGCCTCAAAAGATGGTCTTTGTGGAGGGGGAGCGATCCTCTTCCTTTCTGAAGTCCATTTCTTTCAAATTCAGTTGAGTATGGGGCAGGGCATGAAAAACTATGCAGAGCTTCTCACCTTGAAACCTACTCATTTTTTCAAGAGAAATAGATTGCACACATATTTAAATCTTTGGAAACTCAATGCTAGTTATAAACTGGATAAATAAAATTTAAATCTGCCACAATTCTTTTCTCAACAATTTGCTTGAAGACACTCAGCGGATCCTTTTTTTTTACTCATTCCAATGTCATTATGTCTACAAGGAGCGCAACATAACAACATATCAACTTTCCAAAAAATTCCTAATCCTAGTGCACGGCTAGTGGAAGATCATTAAACACATCAATGACACTTTTCACAATTTCTACCACAGGCCCTTCATCAAAGGACCACAACTGAACTATAATAGCAACACTTTTTTGAGTTAATATTTGGTTCTTTTTTGAAAGATAACAGGACATGACTCTGTGTTTATCTTAGGTTTTTGTACAAATACACTCTTTGAAGCTTCTCGACTGCAAAGGGTTCTCAGAGCAAAAACAACATCTCTTTCTTTGCTTTTATGCATGACTGATCCGAAAAATACAGATCAGATATTTTTTTGTCATCACTCTTTTTGACAGATAGGCCAACTGGCCACTTCCAGAAAGGGCTAGGAAAATCCCTTCTGCATTTTGTAATTTGATCACTGATTAATTAAATTACGCTTTTTTCCTTGGAAAAAAAATTGCCAATAACCATCATAATCACTAAAATTTAATGGAAAAATAAATATAATTATAAATATATATATAATTCATATATTTAACATTTAACCATATATATAAACATATGCCACCTTTACTATCCAATCCATATATAAAATACCATTTTTAACCTTCTAAGTAAAGGCATAGTCTAAAAATTCTACGATTTGGGTTGGAATCCGTGGGTTTTGAAAAATCTGATAGGAATTTTTAAAAATCCAGGTTACAATCGTTAAATTTCATAATTTTGGGTGCCTTGGGATATTTTGAGGATGTTGAATGTATTTATACGATCAAAATTACAATTAAAACACATTTACATTCATATTGCAAAATAAAAAACACTAAATTCTAAGAAAAAAAATGTTGTCATAAATTTTTTAAACATTTTTTCTAATAATGTGAAGAAATACCAATAAGAATTATGAAAGTTATTGGTTTTATGAACTTCTACACCAATATATTTTTTTGAGACCTCTTATTATATTTGCAAGGTGAAGGTATAGTTTTATTATTTGGTTATAACCATTATAATTATAAGATTCATACATTTTATTATATTATAATATTTTGTTTCTTAAATTTAAATTTATAATATAAATTTAAATGTGTTTTTTATAATTTAATTTAGATTAAAATGGGTTTTAATCAATTTTATATTTTATTATAAAATAATACTTAATTTTTGTTATTTAAAAATTTATTGGGTTCGATAGACCAAAGTTTGGTCAGAGTGGACGTTAACCACCACCACCATCATCAAAACATATGATATATTAAAGTGTTCATATTAAATAATAAATAGCAATCTCGAATGAAATACTACATCATTCCCAACCCCTCGTATCTGCGGTAACCAACCAATAACAATGTGTTTTATGTATGATTAATGAAGTTATTATTTTGTATTTGAGGGAATAATACCGAGGGATAATTTATATAGGAATTAAGTCTAAACTAAGTATAAATGTGTTAAGGTATGTAATATATATTAAATAATAAATAGCAAGGGCTCCACAAATTTAGGATTTCTACAAGCCTAAAGTTGTGTAATGGATATATATGAGCAACTTTTAGACTTGTTTTGAAGACAAAATGGATGAGGGATATTTCTTTGTCACCAATGTCCTTAGCAAGGAATGCATAGAACACGAGTTAGACCATGAGCTAAACACAATTTATGAATTCTTAATCTATGAGCAACTTTTAGACTTGTTTTGAAGACAAAATGGACGAGGGATATTTCTTTGTCACCAATGTCCTTAGCAAGGAATAAATAGAACACGAGTTAGACCATGAGCTAAACACAATTTATGAATTCTTAATTTTTTTATCTAGTTGTGCAAGAATTAAAAGAACATGGGCATGATTTTAATTTACCTAAAATTGCATATTCCATTTAGTTGCACTTAATGTAAAGAATCAAGGAAATTATTGGAGAGAAAATGACATTCTAGTAGGATGATTGCATGTCTCTAATCTTTATTGATCACTTTGATAGCTAAGGAAAAACAACTGCCACTCTAATGTAGTTTTTGATGATTTAAATCGTAAGAAAATTTTCAAGAAAAATACTAATAAAAATATTAGTTTAGTGGGAATGAACCTTCGGAAAATAAGGAGGAATCCCTCTCTCCAAACCAAGGTTTAAGAGGAAATAATTATGTCAAGAAAAAACTAAGGATTAACCTTGTTATAATTGGCAAAGATATCAATTAAACTAAGTCATAGGGATGGTGCCTAGAACCTTATTTAATCTTAGAAGCTAGTCTCAAGGATCAAATGAATAAGGCAGAGGAACCTCATCTTGGATAACCTCAAAATCTCTTTTATTGGGAAGAGGGTGGTTGTTGTTTATATTCCTTACAAACAAAGATGTAGATGGGATTTTAGGTAAACATTGGTGGTGGTATAATTCTTTTGTGCCACTTTTGAAGGTGGATCCCATGCTTTGATATGAGCATAGAGAGATGATTTGTGGAGCCCATGTGGATTAAGATGCCTAGCTTACTGATGGAGTTCTGGTCCATGGAATTTTTTAAGTAGATAGAAAAATCAATTGGATTTTTTTGAAAGTTGATGATATCTACAAGAAAACTATTTAGTGTATAGTAGAACAAATCCATGTGGAGGTCAACCTATTGGGAGGAGTAGAAGATGAGATATATCTAGAGGTAAGAGTGAAAATATATTGTTAGACAATTGACTATGTTTGAGTTCCCTTTCACTGTGTGTGATTCCATTCATATGGTCATGTAGTAAGCAACTCTAAGTTCAAATTAATGAGGAAAACTTAGAAGAGGAAGGAAAGTGATCTAGTATGTTCGTCACAAGTGAACCCCTTGTCGTCTCAGGAGGATAAGGAATAGGGTCTTTTAAACTCTAATTAAAAAAAAATTAAAATGTTGCATGAGAATACACATCTCAATTCCAAGAAGTCTTAGTCCATACCTAGTATCAAGTTCACATGATAGAAGTAAAAGACTTGTGAACTCATATGTTGTTTAGACTTTTTCTCAATTAGATAAGTCAATTTCATCTCAGTTTGGGTGCATTCAAGGAGTACATGTTAGCATCCAAACATTAGAATATATAATGAATTTGAATATCCAATTGAACCCATGTCAAGAGGCTGCACACATTTATACATTAGAGTGGAAGGAATGATTCAATATTATAAAAAAATTGAGAATCCCTAAAATGGGAAAACGAGGATTCTAGTGACACTTAAACTCTCCTATATAATAAGGAGGACAAAGGACATGCAATGGAAACAACCTCTTCTATTGAAAGAGAGGGATTCTTATCTATCGATAAACCCATATACGGTCTCCTATTGAGAGAACCAACTATGATTATATTGGAAGAGGCAATGGAAGAGAGTTTTAGGGTAGGATGGGAAGAGGGATCTCCTCCCTACTCCCAAATGTAGGAAACCCCATGATTTCTCAATTTCTAGAAAAAAGATAAGAACCAAATTTAGGAAGGGAAGAAAACGACTTTAGATGGGGATCTTAGAGAAACTGATCCCTTGACACAAATTGCACATGATAATTATGTTCTTCAACAAGGGATTGGGTATCCCAGCTAACAAAAACACACTCAAAAGGTTGTTGGACCTATGCTAGCGTGGGATTATACTTATTTGGGAAACTACATGGGAGGGGAAAAGGTTACAAGGATAAGTAAAAAATTCTTGAAGGAATGGGAATTCTTATGGGTTGATTATGATGGTAGAACCCGAGGTTAGCAACTAGTTGGAGTAAGGGGTATTTTAATTTATCAATCTCATTTTTTTTTACTTAGGTCTTGAAGCATAGCTCTACTATCTAGATATGGGGGAATCTTTTTATATCATCGATATCTATAGTCCTTATAGCAGTACAAAATAATTATGGGAAATATTGTTTGCTTAGGAAAAATTCAAGGGAAAAACATAATCTTGTTAATGATGGGGGAATTTAAATTTATAATCAATAGAGGAGATATTTGAGGCAAATATTCTAGAGGAGACCCACCAACTGATTTAATTCTAAACAAAATAGTGGAATGTGGGATGGTAAATTCCTTCCAAGTTAGTTCCCACTTGTAAGGATATATATTTTTGATATTGCATTCACTTATATCAAGTCAAGTCAGAGAAGAACATGGGTGGAAACAAGTGCTAAGTTTGACCACCACCTAGTACTTCTCTAGTTAACAAAGGAGACAAGGAAACCTCTATGCACAATTTTTTTCACAAATTTGTTCAACACATGATTTGAAAGATGGCAATATAGGATGGACAAAACCTATTGATCCGTATTTATGCACGAACGCAACAGAATAAAAAAATAACCATAGAAACAAATATGCAGTGGAAATAACACTTCATTTCATTAATCAATAACTGAAACTTGTTTACATACAGAATGGAAATAAACTAGCTAGAGTGCTAGTAGCTTATCTCTAAAAAAAGATGTGGAAGCTACATGCCTCTGAAATCTGTGCTACAACGAGGCTCGAAGGCCTATATATTATTGAGAAACAATGGAAACCCTACACATCCAAAAACCTAACCCTAGGAGGTAAAATTCCAGAATGTGGGCCCCGTTGGGTAACTTGGTACATCAATTTCTTGGGGTCGTAACTTTAACATACTACCTCCGTTTGACGTGCATGATACATCGTTAGAAATATATGTTTAAGGACTACATCCATAAACAACAAATATTGAGTCTGGAACAGACTCATATTTTCCCGACCATTCAATGCCAAAAAAACGTCATTTAGGACCTCAAAACGGCTTCGGAAGTTTAGGACCCGAAAACTGCCAAAAATAGTAAATTGTGCTGCAATTAAGGAAACTGAGAAACTGAAAGAAACAATGGTGGGGTCCAAGTGGAATAGGTGGGTGGCCACCAATATCCTCCTGGATCATTCCTCCCTCCTTAGGAAGCAATGGTCCCCATTGCGTTGAGTTCCTCCATGAGATGAGGAAACTTCTACTGAACTTGGTCCCTGGTGAAGGAGTTGGCCTGCTTTGACAACTCGATATAGCTGGATCTTCTGCTAGCGGGTGTTCTTGACATGTGTTTCCATTATCCAATTAGTTGTGGCTTGTTCCATGCAGTCGGGGTTTAACTCTGTTGGTGTGAGTTGTTCTACCACGTCTGATGTGTCCAATAGAGGTGGAAAGTAGGGCCGAAGGCGGTCCACATTGAACACTGGGTGCAGACCAAGGAATGGTGGAATACTGAGCTTGAAGAAATTGTCCTCGACAGCCTTGGTGATGGTGTATGGCCCATATCAAAGTAGGCGAAGCTTGCGGTGGGGTGCAGTGAGGTGCTCCTTCTGCAAATGTAGCCACACTTTGTCGCCTACCTAGAAGTTGTGTTGCACCCAATGCTGATCATGTCACTACTTGTACTTAGCATTGGATCTATCCAATATGTCGTGAACCTATTGGTGAATGTGCTAAATGCACTCAATGAAGTTGTTCGTCATGGAAACTTCAGACTGGATATGAGTTGAATCAGCCTGAGTAGCTGCAAATGGCATGGCTACGTCAATGGGACATAATGGCTGGAATCCCAAGCCCACCTGAAAGGGGATATGGTTGGTTGAGCTGTGGAGGGCCCGATTATAGCTGTGTTGTACATAGGGGAGGCTCATGATCCCATGTGTGTGGATGCTTTGAGTTGTACATGTGCAAAATGTGTACGATCATCCTGTTGATGACCTTTGTTTGGTCATCAGTCCTGGGATGGAAAGCTGTGGACTTAGTGAGCTTGGTGTCTAGCATTGACCATAGGCTAGACCAAAATGTACTAAGGAATCTAATGTCCCGATCTAAGATTATAGACTGTGGGATCCCAAAGTGTACCCACACTCATTCAAAGAAGAGTTTAGCAGTGGCTTTTGTGGTGATATTATTCTTGTAGGCCGCCATTATGGCCATCTTTGAGAATTTGTCAATGACCACAAACACACAGTCATTGCCGTGCTTAGTAGAAGGAAGGCCCAACATGTAATCCATGGAGATGGATTCCCAAGGTCGACTAGGGGTAGGAAATGGATTATAGAGGCCTTGCTTCTTGATGGATGGTTTGGCAATGGCGCAGGCAATGTAGGATCAGATGTACTTCCCGACGTCCTGTCGAAGGTTCGGCCAATAGAAATAATTTTGTAGTACTGCCACTGTTTTCTCGACCCTGAAATGCCTAGTGACCCGATTGTAGTGCGCTTCCCAAATCATCTTGGCACGCTCGCTTGAAGGAACACAAAGGTGTACCATGTGACATAGTAGTACATCCTGGAGGTGAAATTTTGGAACTTGGTTTCCGTCCGAGAGTGTCTGGTATGTGTGGCTGAATTTTGGATCGATCTTGTAGAGAAATAGCGAAGCAGAAGTCTCGTGCCCACAAGATTCGAGCACGGTGGTTATCACCACGACTGGTGGTCGACTGAGGTAGTCTGCAACATTATTGGTGCTTCCCTTCTTATACTTGATGTTCAAATGAAGCTGTTGTAGATATGTGTACCACTTCTGATGGAGATCATTCTATAACTTCCCTTGTGTCTGTATGAAATGTAGGGGTCGGTGGTCTGTGTTGATGATCGTTTTCTTCCCCAAAATGTAATGCTTCCATTGTCAGCAAGCCTGTATAATGGAATACATCTCTTTGTCATAAGTGGGATATTTGCGGACTGTGTCGAACAGTGTCTCTTTGTGATAAGAAACTGGATGCCCTTGTTGAATAAGGACTGCCCCAATAACATAGACAAAGGCATCTGTCTCGATCTCAAATGGTTGTTGCAAGTCTAGTAATGTGAACACTGGGGCACAACAAAGGAGACGTTTCAATTTTGCAAATGCCTTATGTTGAGTTTCCGACCAAAATAATTTTTCTTTTTCTCCTCCCTTGGTGACTTGACTCAAGGGCCAAGTGATATGAGAGAATCCCAACACAAACCTGCGGTAGAAATTAGCAAGGCCCAGAAAGCTGCGAAGCTCTGTTAGAGTAGTTGGGGTTGGCCAATCCCGAATGACTTGAATATTGGTTGGATCCACATGTACCCCACACTCATCAATAATTTATCCTAGATATTGAACCTGGGTCATTCCAAAAGTGCACTTGTCCAAATTGTCACACAACTTATGCTGCCGCAGTGTTTAGAGGACCTGTCGGATGTGGTGGAGGTGCTCTTCCCAAGTCTGGCTGAATATCAGGATGTCATCTAAGTACACTACTACAAATGAGTTAGTGAATGGCCGTAAGATGTCATCCATCAGTCTCATGAAGGTTGTAGGAGCATTCGTCAGCCCGAAAGGCATGACCAATTATTCTAAAAGGCCCTCCTCGGCTTTAAAGGCAGTCTTCCACACATCGGTTGGTTCGATTAGTACCTGGTGATACCTGGACTTTAAGTCGATCTTGATAAAATATTTTTCTACTTTAAGCTATTCCAGGAGGTCATCAATCCATGGGATCAGTTACCTATTCTGGACAGTGATCTTGTTCAGCGCCCAATAGTCAATACAGAGTCTCCAAGTCCCATCCTTCTTCTGTACCAACACGATCTAGCTCCCACAGGGTGATGAACTTGGCCGGATGTGACCCTTTTGCAGCAGATCCTGAATTTTCCTCTTGATTTCATCATTCTCCAGAACAAAGTGTCGATAGATCAGTCCATTGGGAAGCGGTGCACCTAGGGCCATATCGATGGGGTGCTTGACCTGATAGTGGAGAGGCATCCCGGTGGGTGAGGTGAATATGTCTTGATACTCCTCCATGACCTTGTCCATTTGTTGTTGTCGTGCATAGGGGCCTTGTCTAGAGGTCATGGCCATGATCTTCTTCTTGCCTTGAGGGTGGATCATCAAGAAAACAAACTTCTCGGTTTTGGAAATGAGCTTACGGTATTGTTTTGCAGTAAGCAAAGAGATAGCAGTAGGAGGTGGTACCTCTGGTATCCTATACAAATTATTTCCCAACGTAATAATAACAGCACGAGGTCGGGACTCATACACAGCATGTTGCTTCCATAAGTATGGTTGACCTAATAATACATCACAAACATCAAGAGGAGAAATATCACATAATACCTCATTGGTGAAGGGCTTGATGTTGTAGAGAAGGCGACATTGCTGGCTGACGTGAAGATCCCATCCTTGGTAAAGCCACCCGATGGTGTACAGCTGCATGTGTGCTGTGGTTGGAAAACCCAACCGATTCACGAACTCTGCCGAAATCAGGTTCTTTTGGCTCCCACTGTTGACAATGAACTTTAGCGAGGAACCCTTTACCCACATATGGGAGTGGAAAAGATGCTCCTCGTCCTCTAAATATTATGGTTCTTCCTTTTGGATCTTCATGGTGGCAATGGCGGCGTTGGGATCTGCATCGATAATCTTCTTCCCTCTATCATTCCCCTTCTCAGGTTCTGATTCAATGTCAGAGTATGCATCTAATTCAAAAGCCTTTATCTTATCCACTAGTGACTACTTGGCCCGACACTCAGTTGTGTTGTGAGTGGGGCTCTTATGGAACTCGCACCACTTTCCCGCTTCCTTCTTCAACTTTGCAGTGTTTCTCTTTGCTTGCGGATGTGGTAATTTTTCTTGAGTCACCATGCCTTGGATGTGTCCTTGGTTCTGCGGTTTGGGGGCACCTTTCCCTTTCTTCTAATTCGCAGATCCAAAGTCTCACTTTTTCCGTTTGAATTTTTGCTCAATTTTGGCAGCATACCGATATGCCGTACCAAGTGAAGAGGTGTCGAGGAACTCCATTTCCTCCTGAATGTATCTGTGCAGACAAATGCAGTACTTCATCACCAAATGTTTCTCTAAATATTTGATACCCAACTTGGTGCTCAGGGTATGGAACAAATTCGTCAGCCCATGCACATCTTGATCTCTTTACTGCCGCAATGTAGTCCATTGTATGTACTTGTCCTCATAGCTCCCCACCGGATAATATTGTCCCTTTATGGCATCTCAGAAAGAATTCCAAGTGGGTATGGCCAAGAATAGAGAGGGTTCCTCCTCCTCCTTTCTCTCACAGTAGATTTCCCACCAGTCCTTGACATAGGGGTCGGCTTTGAGTAGAGAAAAAGTAATCTTTTCCCGGTCGAAAAAGTCATGAACCGAGAAATATCCTTCTAATAGATTCAACCGTCTATCCACGATGTATGCATCTATTTGGCCATCAAATATGGGAATGTCAAAGTTTAGTTGTACCTTAAAAGGGGTTGTGCCTCCATAGTGGCTGCTAGATGCAGATGCGACGCTAGTGGGAAGTCGTTGAAGGATCTGAGCGAAGTTATCCATCATCGCGTTCCTTTGTTTTTCAAGGGCCTCCTCAAGCAACATTTTGATAGGATCTTCTGCACCCTCATCTTTCTTTTCATCCCCCATGGGTGGCCATCAGGATTTATGAGGCTGATCTTGCAAAGGTTCAACCAGATCAAGCCCTAACTCTTTATACCCCGCCCTCGTTGGGGACATGCAAAGAAGGATCGAGAAAGATCATATTTCTCTGATACCACTGATCCGAATTTATGCAGGAATGCAATAGAATACACAAATAACCATAGAAACAAATATGCAGTGGAAATAACACTTCATTTCATTAATCAATAACTGAAACTTGTTTACATACAGAATGGAAATAAACTAGCTAGAGTGCTGGTAGCTTATCTCTAAGAAGAGATGTGGAGGCTACATGCCTCTGAACTCTGTGCTACAATGAGTCTCGAAGGCCTATATATTATTGAGAAACAAGGGAAACCCTACACATCACAAAACCTAACCCTAGGAGGTAAAACACTAGAATGTGGGCCCCATTGGGTAACTTGGTACATCAATTTCCCAGGGTCGTAACTTTAGCATACTACCTCCGTTTGACATGCATGATACATTGTTAGAAAGATATGTTTAAGGAATACATCTATAAACAAGAAACATTGAGTCTAGAATGGACTCATATTTTCTTAACCATTCGATGCCAAAAAAACGTTGTTTAGGGCCTCAAAATGGCTTCGGAAGTTTAGGACCCAAAAACTGCCAAAAATAGTAAATTGTGCTACAATTAAGGAAACTAGGAAACTGAAAGAAACAATGGTGGGGGTCTAAGTGGAATAGGTGGGTGGTCACCAATATCCTCCTGGATCACCTATATAGTTTAAAGATATTGTTGATCTTGGAGTAGCTCATTTGATAAGATTTATAAGAGGAGTGATAGAGAATATATAACAACATTTGTTGAGATCACCTCCTTCTTTCCCATATTTTTGGAAGATAAATACAATGAAAATTGGGTGGATTCCAATAACAAAAACAAATTATAAGGACTTTTGTACAACTTCCAAAAGGGAAAAATCCCTTGCTAGAATGGTTGGACAACTAAATTATTCCTAGGATTCTATGAATTTTTTGAAGAGGATATATTGATGTTGTTGAAGAATCTAAAATCACATGAATGGTCTTAAGCACTTTCCTATCTTCTTGGATTTAATCCCAAAGAAGAAGAAGCTTGAATATTTCGATGATTTTAGGCCTATATCTTTGTGTAATTACATCTACAAAAGTATACCTAAAGGAATAACCATAAGGGTAAAAGCATTTGTAGCTGAATTCACATATTTAGAATAATTTAGGTTCCTAGAGGGAGATAAATTCATGATGCAATAGGAGCATCACAAGAAGGCACATACTTCATCAAAATTAAGAAGTTGTCATTTATGGTGTTAAAATTATACCTCTCCAAGGTATATGATAGAGAAAATTGGATCTATATAAAGTTAATTCTTATTGATACATCGTTAAGTGTACATTTTATCAACTAAATTAAGAGACATATATCCTTAATTTCATTTGGAATATTATTAAATGGTTCAACCTCCATCTTCTTGAGATTATCTAGAGTCCTCAAGTAGGGGTTCCCTTTGGAACCTTTTCCCTTCCTAATCATAGCTGCAAGCTTCAAGAAATCTATATCATAGGAAAAATGATAGATAATCTATTGGATATAAAATTGGAAGATCCCTACTTTGAACCCATACATTTTGTGTTGATGATGCATCGCTCTTTATGATGTGATGAGAAGAGATGCTAATAAACTAAAACAAAAAATAGATTTATACTGTAGAGGTACATGTATGATAGTCAATATAAAAAAATATTCCATTTTTAATGGGTTAGAAGATAATCATATTAGACCCATCATTCAAATATTTCCTTTTAATTATATAGAGCTTTAGGAAGGATTTACATATCTAAGGGATTTTCATAAAAACGAATGATTATAGTGTAAATCACTAGACATAATTAATAACAAAGGCTAAAATGAGAATAAAGCATTGGTGAAATAGGTGGCTATCTAGAGGAGGAAATCTAGTGCTTGTCAACTATGTCTTGGAAGCTATCCTTGTTTATAGGCATACCCTATCCTATATACCAAAGGGTAATTTAAAGGAAATAGAAAAATAGTTTATAGATTGCTATGGTTTGGGAGTAGGGGTAAGGAAGTTTTCCATTGGTAAAATGGAAATCAATTTCCAAGACAAAGGAAATGGGTAAATGGGATCTAAAAAACAACTATTAGTGTGGGAAATCTCTTGCAACAAAAAGTGCATGGAGACTTATTTCCAATCAAGATAATTGGAATAAAATTCTCATTCAAAAATTTATTGAACCCAAGTTAGTAGAAGAATGGATTACAAGACCAACCAAGTCCTTGAACAATATATCCATAGTATGGAAATAAATGGTATTGTCATTCCCTTTTATAGGATATTCACTACTAGAGGGTTGGAATTGGGGAAAAGGTTAGCATTAGGATTGACTCTTGGGTAGGCATTAGAGTTGATTACAAGTTGTTGGAAGTAGTGATAAACTCTTTTCATAGAGAAGGTATATAATTTGGCACAACCTGTTGGAGACATTTACCACCATACACACTCATTTTGGTCAATTTGGCCTAGTTAAACCACTATCCTAAGTTTTATTGATTTAATTGACATTAGAGGAGCATTGTATGACATCAGCATGAGCACACCCATGCCTACCTTCAGTCAAGGAGGCTAAGTTAGCCTTCTCCTACATTCGGGGAGGCTAACTGGAGCACTCCGGGGGTGATCTGAGTGTCATAAATGCACTTTATTGCTAACTGATGGTTACAATCAGTTAAACAAGGCAGTGAAGGATCCTCCCTTCATTAAATTAATTATTTAATGAATTGGAGTCAACAGGGGCGCCTCCAACCACTTCTGATGGTTAGTTACACTTCAGTTAACCTCATCGGGGTTCATTGGAATCATTGATGCGCTACCACTTGTTGGTTGGCTTGTAGTGACATGTGTTTGAGCTACTTTCAGTTAGACTTGGTCATTTATTGCACTCCAACTTCAATTAGGGCTCAATTGAGTCAATTAGGGTTTTGATCAGTGGTTAACTTGAGTGTTGACTATGGCTTACATTTAGTTAAGCTAGACTCACTCATTCAATTCAAATGACCTCCTTGGGAATTTGAATTGTCTTGGTATTCATGCTTCCAGCACGATCATTGTATTGTATTATTCATTTGATTATATAGAGCTGCTACTTCCATTGCAACACCATTTTGCCAATTTTATGCATATTTGTCTGAATTCTTTGTGAGACTGTGTTTTCAGTTCCTAGACCACTATGACAAATTAATATGGTATCAGAGCTCAGAGCGAGAAGAAGCTTAGATCTCTCAAAAACAAGGTTTTTTGACAGATCTTTCATGAAAAATTGAGCAAAGCTCAAAAATTCCAACATTGCACCAGAAGCCAAGGCTTACCACTTAATACCCTAAGTAAGGAAATTGTTGATCAAGCTTGCTTGATTGACTATGCTAGGTGTGATGAAAGCCTAAAATGTGTAGGCTTTCCGACCTTACGGTGCCCCTTTTGTTGTGATTTGCAGATTTTAAATAGGTGAAAGCATTCGCTCCAGTAGTCTCAGATGGCTTCTTTCGTATAACTCTTGACTCCATTCAGTTTCCACTCATGGAAAGGAGACATAGAGATATAACTACATTCCAGGGGACTCTATAGGGTCACTGTGGACATTGAAGAAGAGCCTGCTTCTATGACAGACAAAGCTAGATTCTTGAACAAGAAAGATGAAGCATTCAGATTCTTATGCCTCTCTATTTCCTGGGATCTTCTTTTCCATCTCTCGGGATTGAAGAATCCAAAGGAAATATAGGACAAATTGGAAACCTTGTAGGGAAAGTAGGATGATTTGAGAGTATACCAGCTTGAGAATGATTTGACGTCTCTCCAGTCTTCCAATTTTGAGACCTTGAATGACTTTTTTCACAAAGTTCAAGCACATTGTCTTACTATTGAAGCAATGTAAAGTGGAGAAGCAGGATGATCAGCTCATCTTGGCCATACTCTCCAAACTTGGAGCTGATTATTTAGTTTTTGTCTCTACATTCCATGCGGGAAATCTCACAACTCCTGGATGGAAGATGCCTTCACTCAATGCCTTCATTGAGTCCCTAACAAGTGACCATGATAAGCTTGTCCAGATGGGGATCGTTAGATCCTCCCGTGATCTAGCCCTCCATGTCTTGGGGCCCAAAGATTTGAAGGGTAAAGGAAAGCAGTAGAAGAACCCAAAAACTAAATTCGAAGCTCCTAAGCCTAAAGTTGAAAACCAGCAGCATGAAGAGTCTTCCGGCTCAAAGAAGAACAAAGGAAAAGGGAATCATGGAAAGGAAAAAGTCAAGTGTTCATACTGCGAGAAGGAATTCCACCCTAAACATTCCTGCATGAAGAAGAAACTTGATGAAGATACCTCTCTCCTTGAGAGAAATCACGTCAATATTCCAGAAATATTTCGGAGGAGAGATCAACAAGATCGGGAACCACAGCATGAAAGAGGTCATGCCCTCATGGCAAGCACTTCAAAGTCCAAAGAACTCTTGATAGATTTTGGAGATTCGAACCACTTGATGGCTAAAATAGAATCCTTCTAGGAGACTGAAAAATCCATCCCCATCCATATGGGAGATGACTCCACCATCATTTCAGAAGGACAAGGTACTGTTGATCTTGAGAATGGATATTTTTCAAATGTATTGTATGTACCATCTATGGCATCAAACCTCCTGAGTGTTTATCAAATGAAACATATGAGAGTTCCCAAGAGAGTATCCTTCAACCTGAATGATGTAGAGATCACAAAACTTGCATCCGAGAAACTTGTTACAAAAGGCCCTGCAAACCATCATGCAAAAGCCTATGAGTTTTCCCATTTTGTGGCGGATGCAAAGCCCATCGCACTGCTGACTCATGGAAATGAAGTTAGTAGAGTATAGAATGAGAGGTTTGGCCATCTCAACTTCAAATACTTGTAGAAATTACAAAAAAATTCCATGGTTGAAGGCCTCACAGTCATCAAGGCAAACACTGGAATTTGCAAGGGCTGTGTTGTTGGAAAGCACCCTGAGCACAAGTTCGATCGGGGGAAGGTAAGCCGAGCTACATGAATCTTGGGACTGATACATTCTGATATCAAAAATCCCATGCCTATCACATCCATGAATGGATCGAGGTATCTTATGACTTGTATTGATGAATTTTCCAGGTACACATGGGTATTCTTTATCAAAAAGAAGTCTGAAGTATGTGAAAAATTCACTGAACTAAAGGCCTTGATTGAGAATGCATCTGGCCAAAAGATCAAGATATTGAGATCTGATAATGGTGGGGAGTATGTCAGTAATGATTTTATTCACATATGCTCCCAAAGTGGTATTCAGGTCCAGCATTCAATTCCCTACACTCCCCAGCAGAACAATGTAGCGGAAAGGAAGAATCGGTCTCTCAAGGAGATGACCACCTGTATGTTGGAATCAAAGAAGTTGGCTGAAAATTTGTGGGATGAAGCCATGCATGATACAACATACATTAATAATAGAGTACCACGCTCATTCATTAAAGGGAAGACCCCTTTCGAAGCATACTTCGGACACAAGCCGGATGTGTCGAACCTGTGGGTGTTTGGGTCCACTGCATGGGCCCGAATTTTACTTGATAAAAGGAGGGCTTTGCGACCGCAAAGCAGAGAATGTCTATTTATTGGGTATCCTAATGAATCAAAAGGTTTCAAGCTACTATATATCAAAACAAAATAGATCATCATCGAAAGGAGTGTCAAGTTCGATGAGCCTCTTCAAGAGGTGGAACTAGTGAAGGAGAAAATTGCTGAATTTCCTTCCTATTCTACTGAATATTTGGATGATGAAATTGGGGGTGATGACCCTGATTTGGATCCTTTGATTTGTAATATCAGTGTACAGAAAACAATAGGTGCTGAATCAGAACCTGAATTACAAAACTATCTCCCAACATGGGCCCGACAGACACTCTCCTCCGCGGGAGATAACATTGGAAATCTGGATGATCCAAGGAGAACCTGGTCTGATTTCCAAAGAGAAGGTATTGCGCTCTCTTGTCCTGATTATTTGCTGTCCAAATATTGTTATTTTATGATAATTTCAGACCCAAATTCCTACTACCATGCTCAGAAGGATCCAATATGGCAAGTTGCCATGGATGAAGAGATGAATTCTCTTCAGAAAAACACTACTTGGGAGTTAGTTTCTCTTCCTTCGAGAAGGAAATTGGTTCAATGCAAGTGGGTGTTTCAGACTAAGGTTGCTGCAAATGGTAGCACCTGAAAATATAAGGCAATTCTGGTGGAAATTTTTTTTTCCCAGGTCCAAGGTGTGGACTACCATGAGACTTTTGCACCAGTTGCAAAAATGGACTCCATCTGCCTAGTTTTGGCAATTTCAGCATCTAAGCACTGGGAAGTGCATCATATGGATGTTAAGTTAGCCTTTATGCATGGATATCTTCATGAGGAGATATAAATGAATAATCTTGAGGGCTACATCTCTGATCCATGTTTGGTTTGCAAGCTAAAGAAGTCACTATATGGGTTAAAACAGGCCCCAAGAGAGTGGCATTCCAAGATGGATGGTTTCCTTCTCTCGCAAAAATTCCAAAGGTGTATATCAGATCCAAATGTGTATATACAGTAGTATGATGGTCATTTGATTATTATTGTTTTATATGTTGATGACTTACTGATCACAGGTAGCACAGTTGCTTCTATTTCAGTCATCAAAACTGCTCTCCACAATGCATTTGAAATGAGCAATTTGGGGCTCTTAAAACAATTTTTGGGGCTCGAAATTGAGCAAAATTCTGATGGGATAATGGTCAATCAGTAAAAATACATATCAGACCTATTATTCAAGTTTAACATGGCTGAATGTAGTCCTGCACCATTTCCTTTCCTTTCAGGGATCAGCCCTGAAGAAGGAAAAAGAACACCTCCCATGGACTGCACTATTTATCGACAACTGATTGGCAGCTTGTTCTACTTGACACATTCTCAGCCTGATATCTATTATTCTATGAATGCTGTATAAAGATACATGTAGAAGCCCCATGATATTCATTGGAAGGCAGCCAAGAGGATCCTCCAATACATTCAGGGAACTAGGACCTACGACATTCACTATGCTGCAGACTCCAAGCTAGAGCTGGTTGGATACACAAATTCTGATTGGGCGGGTGATTATATTGATCGGAAGTCAACTTCCAGATATGTCTTCATGTTTTGTGGTGGCCCCATTTGCTGGTCTAGCAAAAAGCATGCCGCCATAGCATTGTCTTCAGCAGAGGCCGAGTATCGAGGAGCGGTGAATGCTTGCATCCAAGTTGTTTGGTTGCAAGAAATTCTTTCATAGTTTGATATTGGTAGTACTTTGTCCACTCTCCTTTTTTGTGACAATCAAAGTGCTATTAAGATATCCATAGATACAGTTACCAGGCAGAGGACCAAGCATGTAGAGATACACATGCACTATATCAGGGAGCTAGTGCATGACAGGACCATCATTCTGCAATACTTCTCGACTGATGAGCAGATTGCAGACATCTTCAACAAGAGATTTTCAGAAAAGAAGTTCACTTGCCTCCGTTCACTGTTGGGGGTGAGTTCATCAGGGTGATCCAAATACTTTTAGTGTTCAGCTTGAGGGGGAGTTTTTCCCACTGGGTTTTCCCTCTTTTCCTCACTTAGTTTGTTTTTGAGCATTGTTTGAGTTTCAGTATTGTACAGGGTGAACTATGGCCTTAGTTTTCGAGGCCCTAGCATTCTTATGCACTTTATGTTTTCTACTCCTCTTGAGTATAGCTTAAGGGGGGGTGTTGGAGACATTTACCACCATACACACTCATTTTGGTCAATTTGGCATAGTTAAACCACTATCCTAAGTTTTATTGACTTAATCGACATCAAAGGAGCACTGTATGACATTAGCATGAGCACACCCATGCCTACGTTCAGTCAAGGAGGATAACTTATCCTTATCCTACATTGGGGGAGGATAACTAGAGCACTCCAAGGGTGACCTGAGTGTCATAAATGCACTTTATTGCTAACTGATGGTTACAATCAGTTAAATAGGGTAGTGAAGGCGCCTCCCTTCATTAAATTGATTATTTAATGAACTAGAGTCAACAGGGGCACCTCCAACCACTTCTGATGGCCAGTTACATTTCAGCTAACCTCATCGGGGTTCATTGGAGTCATTGATGCGCTACCACTTGTTGGTTGGCTTGCAGTGACATGTGTCTAAGCTACTTTTAGTTAGACTCGGTCATTTATTACACTCCAACTTTAGTTAGGGATCAGTTGAGTCAATTAGGGTTTTTATCAGTGGTTAACTTGAGTGTTGACTGTGGCTTACATTCAGTTAAGCTAGACTCACTCATTCAATTAGAATGACCTCCTTGGGAATTTGAATTGTCTTGGCATTCATGCTTCCAGCATGATCATTGTATTGTATTATTCATTATTCATTTGATTATACAGAGCTCATGGAGACTTCACTTAGTGAACCTCTTACATAGCACGTGCGATTGTGGGATATTAAAGAATACCCTTAATTTCGAGAGATATTGACCCAAACTCTTTCTGTTGAAACCCCCTCCCAATACTTAAAACCTCCTCCCCACCCCTTTTTATACCTTAATCCTTATAAGCCACCCTACCAACCCTCACCTTAAACCCCTCATCCCCCTAATACCTGCAATATATTAGTTCGATTTTTTATAATTTTAAAACCCACAATATGAACTAACGTGATAGGATATTGGTCAACAAGTGAAGCCCCCGTGACAGAGCTGCTACTTCCATTGCAGCACCATTTTGCCAATTTTATGCATATTTGTCTAAATTCTTTGTGAGACTATGTTTTCAGTTCCTAGACCACTATGACAAATTAATACAACCAACTTCTCTATCGGCTTCTATTATATGGAAAGAAGAGTGGGAAAGTATTCAACATATAGGTTTCGAAGTCCAATAAAGGAACCAATGGGAAACATATATTAATAAGTTGAAATCTATCCATGTCCAGATCAATTTTTTGAAGATGAACTTGTATGGTCTAAAACCTAGTTTTGTAGATCTACACTCTAAAGCTAGGTTGTAAATAAATGCATACTTCAAACATTTCAGATGACACATAATGGTGGTGCAAGGTCAATTGGAAACCAAATCCCCTTTAATGACTAGAATTTTCATGTGACTAGCAATTAGAAAGAAATCCTTAGTGAGGAAAGTACTTTAGAAAATGAACAAATTGGGGCTAGGCACATGCATCCTATTCAAAGGAGAAGAATAAATCATAGGCAACTTATTAATTCTCTACACCTATTTAAGGGACTTCTAGATTGAAATGAATTCTTTGACATGAACAAAGGACTGTTGGAATGGAGACTCAATGGAAGACCTAAGAAAGTGCTAGCAAAATCTAGAACTCAAGCATTTCAAAGGAATTCCATTAATAGTCTCCTGGGTTATATGGCTAGCTAGGAATAGTGGAATCTTCAAGGATAGGTACATTCCTCCATTTTAATGTATTCCAAGAAAACCAACATTTTGAAGTTTCAATTCCGTTTCAACATCCATTACACAAAAGAAATTGAAATATGGTCTTATTGACAAATGTAACGTCCCCAACCCTCCGACCGGAGAAGAGGACGCTACCATGGCATTAACCATCCGGGAAACCAGTCCCATGAACATGTGGATTCATAAGAATTGAAATGGTAGAACATAAAACATGCTAAGATTCATAATTTATCATACACAGCGGAAGCAAACATACATTCATTCATTCAACATGTTCATCATAATTTATTAATAGTAAATATAATTTCAGAAGTAAAATAGACAAGATTACTTATCTTATAAAGAACTCGTCCCACAACCAGCTACGTCACTACAAAGTTCCACCCAACCATAGGCCAGCGTGCTCCTTAATCTCTCAGCAACGCTGCCACCCCCGAGCTGGGCATGATTCCCCAAGGAATAAGGAACAAGCAGGCTTACACATAGCCAACGATACGCAAAACATAGCCAAGCCAACGCAGTTGGGTTTATCAGGCCATCAAGGAGCTGGGAAAGGCTAAATGCTAAGCTGGTGAGCCCATTACAGAGCTAGGAACACCTACACCAGAACTAGCCTAACTTCTAAGACACCCACACACCCAACACAAGGAATCAGTCCCTTCTCTACTACACAATCCCTGACTTCCCTTCTAGTGCTATTCAGGGGTGATGGAGAAGAAAGCCAACCCTCTAGCTCTATCTGTGTGGTTTCCAAGCACACCAGGTTTATCAAGAAAACCAAGCCCCCATCCCTGCTCCCAACACAGTCCGAAGACCAACCACTGCATACACGCAGTCACACAAGTGATTCACAGCTTGGGCAAGGAAACAAATCCTTAGTCGTTCTTGGCCCTATCGTGGCCAAAATGACTCCAAAACAACCTACAATAGTCCCAAAATGTAAAACAGACACAACCAACAACGTGGGGGAAACAACAGTCTGTTCTCAACAATGAAGCCACCAGAAAGATTTACACAGATCGCAATGGGGAAGGAAAATCAACCTCCCAACCTGTGCATCAGAGAAATTTACACCAGACCTCCAGAATTCGGATGGAAAACATGCTAGATACCACTCTGTGGAAACGTGAATGACAGCCGAAACGGCTCCCTCTCCTAGCTGCGTGAGCCCAAACAGGAAAGCCTTCTTTTGCGTGAGACACAGGACGTTTTTCCTTGCATGAGAATGAGCGACCATGGAGAATGGCGAGTCGAAAGTGCGTGAGTGTTTCAACATTGTCATGGAGAGAGTGGAATAATAGAGAGTTCACTTCCTCTGCCCAATGTGAGGTTTGATTCGCTGGTGGAGTGTGTGTGTGGGCAAGGACTGACAATCCTTCCACACTCCACTCCCCAGCAATAACTACCTCAACTACTCTGCAGATAATTAAAGTGGTAGTTGGATAGGAAAAGGAAAGATGGGAAAATCAAAGAGGGTGGTGACACATGGATTTTTTCCCATTGGTTCAAGGTTTGACATCCCCCCCCTTATCCTTATGAGAATCATGCCCCTTCTCAATTTAGTTTCCGCGAACATAGCTGGTTGGGTTAATTAATTGAAGATGCATATTTACATGATGAAAAAACTTAATATATGTCGTATATCGCGATATACCATCGGCAACGATTTCAATCGCTGAACATAACGCAACCAAATCGATGGTGGGGATTTTGCTTTTAGATCCGCACCATGATTAATTACAATATATACATCATGTACATTTAATGCAATGGGGTCAAAACCGGGGTGTTATATTCCCCTCCCCCTTCAATAGCACTGTCCTCAGTGCTTTACAAAATTTAAACAAAATGCTACACTGGTACCGCCTCAGTGTTCTGCAGAATTGAACAAAAATGGATGTGCCAATTGCATGGAATCCTCCAGCTCCCATGTAGCCTCTTCAAGTCCATAGTGCTCCCATTGCACCTTTACCTACCCTATGGCCCGGTTTCGGAGCATTGTGACCTTCCTATCGAGGATGCGCATTGGCTCGATTCGGAACTCTCCCTCGGGTTCCACTTGAATCACATCCCAATTTATCACATGGTTAGGATCATGTACATATCTCTTAAGCAAAGAAACATGAAAAACATTATGAGCCCTAGTGCTAGCAGGCAATGCAAGTCTATATGCAACTGGCCCTATTCTTTCAAGCACTTCAAACGACCCACAATATCTAGGTGACATCTTGGCACAACTTCTAAGCTTCAAGGAACTTTTCTTTTCCCTCACTCTGAGGTAAACATGATCTCCAACTCTGAACTCCCTGTTCACCCTATGCTTATCCGCATAGATTTTTTGCCTGTCCTGTGCTGCTTTCAGATTCTGCCTTATATTTACAACCTCTTGCTCCATTTCCTTGAGCAATTCTGGTCCAAGCATAACCTTGTTCACTGGGTTATCCCAAGTCACTGGTGTCCTACACCTTCTTCCATACAAAGCTTCATACGGACTCATCCCCAAGGATGCCTGTTGTCCATTGTTATAAGCAAACTCTACCAAGTGTAAGTAATCTTCCCACTTGGTTGGTTTGTCCATCACGTACATGCGAAGAATATCTTCAAGAATCTGATTAACTCTCTCTGTCTTCCCATCTATCTGAGGATGGTATGCAGTGCTGAAGTTTAGCTTTGTACTCAAATTTGCAAACAACCCCTTCCAAAAGTTGGAAGTGAACTTGACATCTCTGTTAGAGACTATTGCCTTCGGCAATCCATGCAATTTGAAAATATCCTTCATGAAGATCTTTGCAATGTCATCAGTCTTATGCGTAGACTTAACCGGTATAAAATGTGCTGCCTTTGTCAACTTGTCTACCACAACCATGATGGAATCATGTTATCTCCAAGTCATCAGCAATCCTGTAATAAAATCCATGGAAATAACTTCCCATTTCCATTCTGGAACTGGCAAAGGCTGCAACAAACCTGCTAGATGTTGATGCTCAACCTTTACCTATTGATATTTCATGCACCTTGAAATGTATTCAGCCATGTCCTTTTTCTTTCTTGGCCAAAAGTATTGCTTTCTAGCTGTAGCAATTGTCTTCTGATATCCTGGGTGACCAGAATACGGACGTTTATGGATTTCATCCATAACAACTCTCCTCAAATCTGCTACATCTAGAATATAAATTCTTCCTTTATAAGTAAGAATTCCATCTTCTTCTAATTTATATCCCTCATACCTCTTCTCAAGACTTTGCTGCTGCAATTTGTCTTTTACCTGCTCATACAATTCATCTCTAGCAACATGATCAACAACCTGCTGCCTCAAATCTGGTTGGCAAATACTAAGAGATGCCACATGCATTTCCTGCACCTTCCTGCTGAGTGCATCAGCTACCTTATTCTCCTTTCCCTTTATGTGCTTGATTCAAAATCAAACTCACATAAAAATTCCAGCCATCTTGCTTGCCTAGAATTCAGAGTAGGCTGATCAAATAGATACTTCAGACCATAATGGTCTGTTCTGAGCTCAAATCTTCTACCCATCAATTAATGCCTCCACATCTTGAGAGCATGTACTATGGCTGCAAGTTCTAGATCATGAGTGGCATAGTTCTTCTCATGCTACTTCAACTTTCTTGACTCATAACATATCACATGGTTGTCCTGCATCAAGACTCCTCCAAGCCCTTGTCCGCATGTATCGGTACACACCACAAAATCTTTCTCCGAATCTGCAACTTTCAATACGGGTGCACTAGTGAGAAGATTCTTCAACCACTGGAAAATTTCTTCACACCTCGATGTCCATTTGAACTTCATCCCCTTCTTTTGCAAAGAAGTGATGGCATGTGCAACTTTGGAGAATCCCTCAATGAACCTTCGGTAGTACCTTGCAAGTCCCATAAAATATCTTATGTCTGTCACATTTCTTAGAGTAGGCCAGTTCATAATGGATTCAATCTTTTCAGGGTCCACAGATATACCCTCCTCTAAGATAATGTGACCCAAATACTGAATTCTATCTCTATAGAAGTCACACTTGCTTAGTTTTGCATACAAATGGTGCTCCCTTAGCAATTGCAATGTCAATCTCAAATTCTCTTCATGTTCTTCCTCATTCTTAGAATAAACAAGAATGTCATCAAGGAAAACAAGAACAAACTTGTCCAAATACCTGCTGAAGACACTATTCATGAGGCACATAAATGTAGTTGGTGAATTTGTGAGACCAAATAGTACCACTACAAACTCATAATTCCCATACCTTGTCCTGAAGGCTGTCTTATGAATGTCTTCATCCTTGATTCTCACCTGATGGTAACCAGACCTCAAGTCGATTTTGGAAAATACCTTTGCTCCTCTCATTTGGTCAAAGAGGTCATCAATCATAGGCAAAGGATATTTATTCTTCACAATAACCTTGTTCAACTACCTGTAATCTATACACAACCTGAGTGTACCATCTTTCTTCGTTACAAACAGAACTGGTGCTCCCCAAGGAGACACACTCGGTCGGATATACTTCTTTTCCAACAACTCTTGCAGTTGCGTCTTCAGCTCTAGCATCTCCGGTGTACTCATCCTGTAGGGTGTCTTGGACACTGGTGCTGCTCCTGGAACAAGATCAATTGTGAAATCAATGTCCCTCTTTGGAGGAAGCCCTGGAATCTCATCAGGAAACACATCCCTGAATTCCTGTAACACATGATAGTCCTCCAACCTAGGAGTTTCATCTACTGATGTCTCCAAAATCTAAGCTGCATACAACTGGAAACCCTTCCTACATAAATTCTTTAATTGTATTGCTGAAACCTACCGTACTGAAATTACCTTTGGAATACCTTTCACAATTACTGGGTTCCCTTCTTCATCCATGCATTCGAAAGTCTTATTGTAACAGTCAAGCTTCACCCTGTGAACTTCTAACCAATCCATTCCAATGAGAACATCATAGGAACCAAGTGGTAGAACATTCAGATCTACACAAGCAACCAATCCATTCATGACCAATGGAAATTTCTCTACCACTTCACTGAACTTTCTGTTAGTCCCAGTGGCTAGCTGAACTAACCAAGACTGCCTATTCTTTACTTTCTTAAAAGCACAAATCTCCACTACTCTAGGAGTAATGTAACTATGCGTAGAACCAGGGTCAATCAAAATAGAAACAGATTGCTCAACAATCTTACCTACAACTTCAACCACAGCTGACTGGTGATCTGCCTGGAGGTCCTCCAGTGCTGCATAAATTGTAGGGATTGTCATTGCTACTTGACCCATTGTTTCTGATTCTTGAATGTTATAAGCTGGTCTTGCACTCTCATTCTCGAGTGGACAAGTTTTGTGCATGTGGGGTCCTTCACATTTCCAACATTGAAGTGGTCCTCTATTCTATTGTGGATCCTTAGGATTTTCTCCTGTCACTCCAACTGGCTTACTCGTAGCCTGGGATGGCTACTTCTGCTGATTCCTGAAGTTAGAAGGTTTGAAACCTTTCTTTCTTTGGTCAAACTTCTCATTCTTCTTTTCCTTCCATGCCTTATGGTAATCCAGCTTACCTTTGCTTTGCTCATAGAAATACTTAGCCTTCCTTATTGCTTCTTCAAGAGTTCTAGGTTTGTAAAACTCAATTCTATCTTTGTAAGACTGAGGAAATCCACTCAGAAAACGCTGGACCTTCACTTTTTCATCTCTGATGTACTAGACATACCTCAACAGCTCCAAAAACTTATTTGCATATTCTTCCATGGTCTGCTGTCCCAATCTCAGCTCATGGAACTCCTTAATCTTGTCATCATAATACTTGTTAGAGAGGTATTTCTGCCTGAAATACTTCTTGAACTGTCTCCACTTAAGTCTCCTTTCACTGATCCTCTTTACTTGCTTGAATTGTTCCCACCAAATGGATGCTCTTCCATTCAGATTGAATATGGCAACTCTGACCTTCATGTTTCCTAAATAATCATGCACTTGAAAGTACTTCTTTATCCCAAGAAGCCAAGCTTCAGCCTCTTGTCCAGTCTTTACCTCACCATCAAATGTAGGAGGTTTATCCTTCTTAAATTCACCCCGAGAGAGATCCCTATGGTGTCTCTTTCTTTTTCTTTTACGAGAAGAAGAACTTGAATCCCCGCTGGATTCTTCAGAGTCAGATGATCCACTAGAAGTCCTTCTCCTTCTCCTAGTACTGCTCTTACTGCCTTCTGGTTTTGTTGTACCTCGTCCGGAGTCTATGTTTCTTTGCAAGTCTGTCAAAATCTACAACATAGCAGCATTCAACTGATGCTACTCTTCCTGGGATTTGATCAAGCTTCTCATGGTGGTTGCAACATCTGACGGTGTCTCTTGGAATCTCCTTCCATTCAACTCTATGTCATCATTTCCATTATGGACATTTTCTCCCATGGCATCTCCCGCACGCTCATAAGAATCTCGAGCATCATATCCATCACGGGTTCTCATAACTGAACCACCACTTACTTACCAAACTGCACTATCTAGGATACTTCCCTTGAAGGTGACTATGATTCTGCAAATGTGTTAGTAACACAATTGTTAGATGCATAACATTGATATAAATTAGAATTACTTACCTTCTCTTGGAATAATCATAAAATAACAAATTTTCCCAAACATAAGATTTTCTTCATCAAAGAACGTCTATCTAAGGGGGACGATAGGGGTCAAGGGGGATTTCCCCCTTGTGGCTTCCAATCTGGAACATAAGATCGATGCCACTTTCTCCTTTCAGCCCTGAAAATTTACTGAAAAACCGTTGAAAATCCCACTGGAAAGACAACCAAAATTTGCTAAGAAATCCCACTTGAAAAACTCAAAATTTCCTTATACAAGATCGGGTCTCATCCCAACTAACATTCCAACGTTTCGAGGTCGGGTGTGCTGTTCATTGAGAGGATAGTCCACTAAACACCCGCAACAGTGGGTAGTGATCCCACTGCGGGTTCTGCGGACCATAAACTCATCGACTGTCGGAAGCTCTATCCACTATCGGTGGTCGAAGCCTCTAACCTTCGAAAGGATAGTCCATTAGACAGCTGCAAGAATGGATGTTCAATCCACTAACTTCATCTGACGTAGCTCATCGGCAACTGAATTAACTAGGTGTCGGCAATGTGTTCAACTGACCATCGCCGATGGCCGACAATTCCAGGACTTAGAGAAATTTTTGAAATTTTCCCTTTAGTATTCCTTTTCGCCGCTTGATTGGCTCAATTGTCTTCTTTTCGTCGGTGAAATAGTTCCATTAGCAGCCACAATGACGGCCCATCATTTTTGATATTCTTTCGATCGGCGGCCCAATCTGCTAAGGCATAACCTGATCGGTATCGGTAGTCTCTTCTCGTCGGAAGGCTAGTGCTCTAGGTTTATGAAACGATGGGCGCACGAACCACTTTCTGCTTCCGATGGCCGATGTTTTTCGTTAGAAAAATTTTGAACTTTCTTTACTGCGTCGGTGGTTGGAGGCCCTACCCATCGGGAGCATAGTGGTCTAGCCATCCGCAACGGCGGCGCTCAATCGGCTAAGTATCGACGCTCCATCTGCCTAGGTGTTTTGATGTGCCGACGGCCAAAAATACTTAGAAAAATGTCTAAATTTCCCTCTCCTCTGTCTTCCGCCACATCGGTCGTCGGGTGGCCTTCCCACTAGGTGCTCCACTACATCGGAAGAACTTGTCACTAAGTCTTTCAATGGGCCGATGGTTCCAGCACTTAGACAAATTTTTCAACAAAATTTTCAAGAAATTTTCTATCATAAATTTCTGATCTCTGTTGGGTAGAAGGCAATCCTGCCTCTGGAACTGCATCTTCGGGGTCCATTCAGGCCCATGCTGCAACATGAGCTCTAATACCACAATGTAACGTCCCCAACCCTCCGATCGGCGAAGAGGACATTACCATGGCATTAACCATCTGGGCAACTAGCCCCATGAACATGTGGATTCATAAGAATTGAAATGGTAGAACATAAAACATGCTAAGATGCATAATTTATCATACACAGCGGAAGCAAACATACATTCATTCATTCAACATGTTCATCATAATTTATTAACAGTAAATATAATTGCAGAAGTAAAATAGACAAGATTACTTATCTTATAAAGAACTCGTCCCGCAACCAGCTACGTCGCTGCAACGTTCCACCCAACCATAGGCTAGCGTGCTCCTTAATCTCTCAACAATTCTACCACCCCCTAGCTGGGCATGATTCCCCAAGGAATAAGGAACAAGCAGGCTTACACATAGCCAAGGATACGCAAAACACAGCCAAGCCAACGCAGTTGGGTTTATCAGGCCATCAAGGAGCTGGGAAAGGCTAAATGCTAAGCTGGTGAGCCCATTACAGAGCTAGGAACACCTACACTAGAACTAGCCTGACTTCTAAGACACCCACACACACCCAACATAAGGAATCAGTCCCTTCTCTGCTACACAGTCCCTCAGGCCCTGACTTCCCTTCTAGTGCTATTCAGGGGTGATGGAGAAGAAAGCCATCCCTATAGCTCTATCTGTGTGGTTTCCAAGCACACCAGGTTTATCAAGCAAACCAAGCCCCCATCCCTGCTCCCAACACAGCCCGAATACCAACCACTACATACACGCAGTTACAGAAGCAATTCATATCTTGGGCAAGGAAACGAATCTTGAGACGTTCTTGGCCCTATCATGACCAAAATGACTCGAAAACAACCTAGAGCAGTCCCAAAATGTAAAATAGACACAACCAACAATGTGGGGGAAACAACAGTCCGTTCTCAACATTGAAGCCACCAGACAGACTTACAAAGATCGCAATGGGGAAGGAAAATCAGCCTCCCAACTTGTGCGTGAGAGAAATTTACACCAGACCTCCAGAATTCGGATGGAAAACATGCTAGATGCCACTCTGTGGAAACGTGAATGACAGCCGAAACAACTCCCTCTCCTAGCTGTGTGAGCCCAACAGGAAAGCCTTCCTTTGTGTGAGACACATGACGTTTTTCCTTGCATGAGAATGAGCGACCATGGAGAATGGCGAGTCGGAAGTGTGTGAGTGTTTCAGCACCATCGTGGAGAGAGTGGAATAATAGAGAGTCTGCTTCCTCTGCCCAACGTGAGGTTTGATTCGCTGATGGAGTGTGCGTGTGGGCAAGGACTAACAATCCTGCCACACTCCACTCCCCAGCAATAACTTCCTCAAATACTCTGCAGATAATTAAAGTGGTAGTTGGATAGGACAAGGAAAGATGGGCAAATCAAACAGGGTGGTGACACATGGATTTTTCCCCATTGGTTCAAGGTTTGACATTCCCCCTCCTTATCCTTATGAGAATCATGCCCCTTCTCAATTTAGTTGCCACGAACATAGTTGGTTGGGTTAATTAATTGAAGATTCATATTTACATGATGACAAAACTTAATATATGCCGTATATCGCAATATACCATCGGCAACGATTTCAATCGCCGAACATAACGCAACCAAATCGATGGTGGGGCTTTCACTTTTAGCTCCGCACCATGATTAATTACAATATATACATCATGTACATTTAATGCAATGGGGTCAAAACTGGGGTGTTACAACAAATTTTGAGCATGGGGGTGCTTTGGTAGAGATAGTCAAGGTACCCCCATCATAATCTAATGGGGTTGGAGGAGTTATATTTTTAAATGATTTTTGCTACATGATGCATCAAATTTAAATCTATATTAAGGGAGGGATTAAACAACTTAGCATAGCTTCTCGGCGTAAAACGTTTTATAAAGCTTGCAACTCAAAATGGTATCTAAAAATTAAGTTTTAGATAGCAAATTTAAGGCTAATTCCAATATTTGTTTAACCAAATATCTTGAATTATTTTTAACACAACACACTTTGTTCATATCTACAAAGAATTTAATGGAGAAGAAGATGCTAAGTGAAAATAAAGTGTACGACTGGTTGATGGTTCAGGGATATCTAATGAAATAAAAAATGATATATAATTATTCAATAACACACATTATTCATCCTTGAATGTGGATTCCCTTGAGACTTTGACTTTTGAAGATGACCAAACAATTCCAAATGATGAATTTTGAGCCTTTAGAAAACATTTAGAACGTCATAATCTGGATCTTTCCTTTTTGGCTTTTGGATTTATTGATGAATGTCTACTTGGTTTGTTTTTGGAAACATTTGAATAATTAGAAATCGCTTAGAAACCATTTTTTTATAACAGAAGATTACTTTTTTTTTTCCAAAGAAAAAATTCGTAAATATTTTATTCACATTCAGCAGATGGCCCAAAAGGTCCATTATACAAAAATCAACTATGAAGTTGTCATTTACATACCGGTATTTTCCTCAAAAAGAGCACAGAATACCATAATCATATCCAAAATATGAACCAACAGAAAAGTTGTCATTACATACAAGAAAATACCTCAGATTTTCTGCAAAAATAATCAAGTCTGGTCATAGCAGACTTTTTTTCATCATTCCTGATAAATCAGGTCAGATCAAATGATAATGAAGGTGATCACAAGCAAAAACAACCCAGAGTATAACTAGCTGGCTGATATAGTCTCATCAAACAAGAACTGTAATCAATGCTGGAAAAAAACACAGCAGCTAATAAAAAGGCCATCCATGCCATCCAATGAAAAAAAAATCATATCCATATCAAGGTCAAATAAGAGGCCAATCAGCCCACAAGTCATACTCTCAGAATTTTTGCTTGATAGATCACCAAAGGCAAGATGAAGCATATAAAAATCAGCCATAGCATCATATCCAGGATGGAGCCAAAAAAGAAGGAAACTGATCACATCATTAAATCCATAAGTGCCCTAGCATAGAAACAGTCTAAAAGGAAATGAAGCCATCATCAATAACAGTCAGACACCTGTAGATCTCACAAAACCATTTTTAGAAAGCCTGAAAGTTTTCCACCATTGCTGCGCCTTTATATTCACAAATACTCCAAGATCCTTCAAGAATGATGCCACCTGCTTTAGCCAAAGTATCTGCTTTGAAGTTTCGTTCCCTATAAATGTGTTTGAAAGACACATAAGCAAGACTATCAGCTAAACAATGAACAACTTGAAGAATCATTGCTAATTCAGTATTTAGTAATCGATATTTACCAGTTGCCCAGTTTATGACTAACTGGGAATCCCCAAATACTTGAATTTTATCCATATTATACTGCCTAGTCAGCCTAAGTAGAAGCTTAAGTGCACATAATTCTGCATAATTATTAGTGCCCAAACCTAATCCTGCTTTGAAAGTAACATAATGGGTATCAGATAAGAACAGAATACCACCAGCCCCACAAAACATTGGGTCCCCAGTTGTAGATCCATCAAAGTAACCCCATGCATAAGTTTTAATAATATCTTCCACAAAAATTGATCTGATAGATACCACAGGTAAAGACTGTGGTAAATTCTTTATCATACCCAAACTGTAGCTTGATACCTGTGTAGGGGTTGAGACAAGATCCTCAAAACAAGACCTATTTCTTGCTCTCCAAATAAACCAGAGTACAATGATAAGTAAAGATTTTATAAGAACCACATCTGAAATAAAGCACCAGTTTTTAAAACAAGCAGATAGGGAATCTCCAAACCATAAATTATTAAGTTTCAAATGATCCCCAATAATTGACCAAACTGATTGCGTAAAAGGGCAGTCCACAGCAATATGAAAATTGGATTCACATCTCTGTTTGCATAAAAAACACCTTCCAGGACCTTCTCTACCCCTAGTACAGAGAACGTCCCAGATCAATGCTTTACCAGAGAGAAGAAACCAGCTAAAATTTTTTGTTTTTAGAGGACACTTCAACTTCCAGATGACCTTCCACCACCAGATCGAATCCACTTCTCTATTCATAAGCACAGCATAACCCTCTTTAGGAGAATACTTGCCAGTTTTAGCTGGATTCCAGATAAGGCAATCAGCTACAGCAGAGAGTCTAACATGGCTAGACTTGAGAATGGCTATGTATGCATTCCAAGCAACAATCTCATGAGGGTCAGTAAATCCAATATTTTCTGCAGATAACCAATTTTGAGACATCAAACCAGACATACAATGAATTCCAATATCAGAAATGAATTGAAAACCAGCCAAGTATAATCTATCTAACATAGGAACTAGAAGAGCATGTCTCCATTTACATCTAGACCATGGATCTAAACCAATATGAACGTCCGTACCAGCTCCAATCTTCCAGACCAGAGAATCACCAATGAGATCAAAAGCCCAAAGAACAACTTTCCAGTAGATAGAGATGTTCTTTTTCTTTTTGGCATTAGATCTAATCCAATCCAGAATATTCATTGGATAAATATATTTCTGAGTTGCAATCTTAACCCATAAACCCGAGCCATGAATGATATTCCAGACATTTTTTGCTGCAAGTGCCTTAGCAAATAAAACCAGAACTTTAAGTCCCCATCCACCCAAATATTTAGGCAAAGCAAGTAACTTCCAAGAAATCCAAGGTAAACCAGAAGAGTTTTGTTTACCAGCCCAAAGAAAATTAAAACAAAGCTTTCTGATTTTGTCTATGACTCCCATCGGAACCCAGAAATGCATCCAATAAACTGGTATAGCCTCTAAAACAGCTTTGATCAAAATCAGCTTTCCTCCTTTGGACAACCAGCAGAAGCTCCAATTCTGGATCCTTTGTTCAACTTTAATAATCAACCAATCCCAATCCTTAATAAGATATCTACAAGGTTTAAGATGAAACCCAAGGTACTTCATGCCCTTTACAATTCTGTCAACAGGAAAACTGAAAATATTCTGTAATGTAATAACTTCAGAATCTTCCATACAGGAAAAATATAAAGATGATTTATTATCATTAATTTGCATCCCGGATGCCTTACAAAAATGCAGTAATATCTCATAAAGAGTGGAAAGAGATTGTTCAGAACCATCATTAACCATGACAATGTCATCCACAAAGATTACTAATGACATTATATGATACTCATACACATGCTTTGACTTCATCACATTTTTTATTTTAGGAAAGAGAAAAATATAATTATATTTCTTCTACAATAATTCAAGCTTCTACATAATGCATTTTTGTGTTGCATTATGTGTTTTTATTTTAACTTTGAATGAAATATTCTATGGAACAAAAAAATATACGATAATTTAAAGAGCTGATCGCTTCTTTACATGGAAATATAGTTTTATTGTTATTGGTATATGGATTTAAAAACATTTCTTTGAAAATTGACATACCATTCATAATTCTTTTATGTAAATATTTCTTCATAATCAACTCAAAGGTATAAAGGTCTAAGAATGACTGGTTACTTAATATTATTGATGGAATTTCCTATGCCTAATCTCACTCTCTACTCTCTCTATTTATGGTTATGGTAAAGGAAAATTTAGGGGTTAGGTAATTTATTAGTTTTTTGGTTAAACAAAACAAAAAAACTAATAATATTATTTTAATTTTTTTAAGGGTTAAAACCAAAAAAAATTAGTGATATTATTTTTTGATGTTAAAAAAAACTTTAAAAAAAATTCTTAAAATTTTTGATCATATTGAAAATGCATTACATTAAACTTACAATGACATAATACATATATGGGAAATGAACTCAACTTTGAATATTGATTAATGAAATGAATTTATATATCAAAATATGATTAACATACAAATTCTGACAACATAGAATAAAACAATGATTAGCTATTCAATTCGTTTACAATAAATAATCTAGATAAAAGAATATAATTTAATTGGTTTTCTCATATATATGTATTTTATAAATTACATAATTATATAAAATTTAGGAAGGGGAAGAGACAAAGAGAGTAACATGACTCATCATTATTGGTGGGCTTCCTTATATGAGAATGCGTTGAGTATTCCACCAATGCCAACTGGTTAGAACTCTTGCAACAAAGCTTTGAAACAATGTGATTAGGTTTGATCTAAATTTTATGGGGGAATATGGTCTAAATTTGGATGTATATGTCATAAAAGCATTAAATGGAGAAGCCACCCCCTCCCACTCATCATATAAGCATTAAATGGAGAGACCACCCTCTCACATTCATGGTTTTAGAATCTTCTAGGCAATTCTAGAAGCCTACAATTTAGAACATTTAATATTAAATGGCATGCATGTTGATTTATTCCATGCATAGGTAATTTTGACCATATCAAATACAAAGGTGAATGTATGTTATATAAAGGATTTATACCCTCTCAAAAAAGCAATCTATTATTTATGGCATCTTGCATTGGGTCTTATCATTAGGTGTTAATCTTGTGAGTTTTTCTTGGTTAATCTGTTTAAGTTGTTGTTCTGAGAGGTGAGCCTATGAGCCTCACCTCAAATCACGATTATGAATCAAATGGTAGCAATTTGTAGGTTTAATCTCCTCCTCTCTTGGCACCCTAGCATTCTAGATTGTACCCCCCAAGATTCGTATTAGTGGTATCATAGTGGGTAACCATTCCATGGGAATGAGAGTTTGAGCATAGTTCGGTTCAAATATTTGTAGGAATTTCCAACCTCCGTTTGGCACTCTCAAAGTCCATTTGCTAGGCCATACACTGTAAGCATCACAGCTGGTCCTCAAGAACTACAGGGTTTTTATACCATTGGATCTTGGTTCACCATTATTGAAGAATCATTCATGGATTTTTCTAATCCATTGATCTATAGGGTTTTTTAGAAAAAATTTAAGGTTTTTAGGATGAATCCAGGGATTCCATGATCTCTACAACAACCCATGTTTCTCTACAAACCCTTGGCATCCTTTGTGGCCCTCTACACTCATCACTCTATGGAAGACAACCCACTACTGCAAATTTTAGAGAGATATTGCAATCTCTATAGATTGTTTTAGAGGGTCTACCATAGCTCATTTGCAATTTTTTTTATGTCATCTCAAATGAATATTTCTGTGAATCTCATTTTGTTTCCTAGTTTGTGAGATATGCTTGTTTGAAGTAACACATGTCTATACATAATGTGGCCGTATGTACATAAAATTTAAACAAGTTCCATGAATTCCACAAAAAAATTTAGATGGTATACCATAGCTCATTTGAAAGGTATTTCTCTCAAATCAAATGGGTATTTCATATGTTTTCATTTCATTTCTTGGTTTGTGAGATATTCTATTGTTTGAAGCATAACATGTCCATAAAATAATCGCGACACATCCCTTCAAGTTCAACAAGTGTTTTCTCTTTCCATAGGAAACCAAAGAGAAAGTATGTTATGTGGGTGGAAATTTCTCTTCAATATCTCAAATGGGTCTTTGATAGAATTCAATTTCATCACCTGCAACAAAATTTATAAGATATATTTATGAAAACATATCAATTACCTCCAAAGTCACATTTTTTTCTTATGAATTTTCACATTTTTGGATTTTATTAAATCCTATTGTAATATGTACCCATTGAAATTAGTATCAGTAGCAAGCATGTCATTACCCACAATTTTATGGATCAAACATACAAAACCCACGATTATGGATTAACCACACAAAACCCACAGTTATGGGCTAACCACACAAAACCATTCTCTTCATTGGCAATTAGAAAGGTACAATGAACATAATGGGTCAATTTTAACATGGGTGAAATGACGGGGACCGTCATTATTTTCTAAAGGGGGAGGAATGATCTTAATTTTAGGGGGAATATGGTCTAAATTCAGATGTATAAGTCATAAAAGCATTAAATGTAGATGCCACCCTCTCTCACTCATCATAAAAGGATTAAATAGAGAGGCCACCCTCTCCCATTCATGAATTTAGAATATTTCAGGAAATTCTAGAATCCCACTATTTAAAATATTCAATATTAAATGACATGCATGTTGACACATTCCATGCATAGGTAGTCTTGAACGTATCAAATACAAAGGTGAATGTAATGTTATGTAAAGGATTTATGCCTTATCAATAAAACAATCTATTATTTTCGACATCTTACATTGGGTTTTATCATTGTGTGTTAATATTGCGAGTTTTTCTTGGTCAATCCATTTAAGTTGTTGTTTTGAGACTCTGATCTTGATTATGGATCAAATGGTAGCAATTTGCAGGTTTAGTCTCCTCATCTCTAGACATTCCAATCTTCTGGATCTTAGTTCCCAAGATACAAATCAAGGTATCAACACTAGAACTACACCACATAAACATTTTCCATTTTGATCCATGTTCAAGTTGTCCATTGCAATGTCTACTCCACACTTTCTTACTTTCAGTTTTTTTTACTTTTAATACAATGAACAAATCTACACACCCATACTTGGAGAAAATCTTGGCATGAAATTATTATTAGTGTAACTACTCGAGTGATGGAGCTATTCAATATTTGTTCTCTTTAAAAAAACATACTTAGGAGTTATTGGTTCCACAAAAATCCTTCTATTTAGGGAAAATTTTATTTAATCTACTCTAGTAATATTTACCTCTTGTTAGCCTAGAGTGACTATCTATTCCATTCAAATTTAAATAATTTTTAGGTTTACCTATCTAGTTTTTAAATCTACACTATATAATTGTTTATACTTCCATAACTATCCCAAAAATAGTGGCATACAATAATCAATGCAAAAACTTATACCTCATCATGTACAACTTGTATAGCCTTGCAAACTAGACATCAGGAGACTAGGAAATCCCCATATAAGATAACAAGCCAAAGTTGAACATGCTGCATCTAGTTTGATCAATGATTGTGTAAGGGTCAGATTTGAGCAATTTATTTTTATATTTTCCTTTAATGACTTTTTTGAAGATAAGATAAAACTTTGTTATATCATGTATGGAATTTATGATCTGTGCAATGTTTGTCATGCATGACATTATTCTTTTTCTAACTCACTATAAATATTGTTGAAATTATTGTGAATATCCTATATGTGGTTAATAAACCTTATATCTCTACCATCCTTATTTAAAGATAGCAAAGGATACCACAACTTCAAGTTTTTTGGATTCAAAGTTGGTCATTTCATAGATAAGGGGCTCAATGGAGCAGATAATATTAGGAATTGAATAGGTCCTCTAGGGATATTTGGGATCTTATAAAAATATTTGAGTCAATTTCTTGACACCTTAAACCCTAATGAGATATTGAATTTTTTAACAAAGAAAAAGTAAACACCCTTCCTATATTTTTTCCTAGAGTGAGATATTGAATTTTTTAGCTAAAAAATATCATGGACTTGCCGATTTAGGAGGTATTGTTGGGTTGATTTGTCTCCTTTGCAACTTGAATGTCTCTTTTCTCCAAATTTATTTTGTCTCCTCTCTAGGATAATTTATCATTTCTATTTGTGGGTGCAAGCTATGTGTGGGTGTGGAATCCTCCACTTTGTCTCTACAGGCTCCTTCATTATTGGTCTTTGTGCTCCTCCATTATTCTCTATGACCTCCTCTACTATGATTTGTGGGTATCTCAACTATGGCGTGCATACTTTCACTATGCTCTATGGGCTATGGATACGAGCTCTACCTTTTGTTTAATATTATTTTTTGTTTGTTTGTTTGTTTGTTTTTTAATTGTGTGTGTGTGTGTGTTAGAGAGAGAGAGAGAGAGAGCATAATTATATATCTTGTTTATCGATTTATTCATCGTTTAATTAACCCTAGTACATTGATACATTTAATTTATCAATCTGGGGGCGTAAGCTTATGAAATGTTGACACAGTATGTGCAAAGTGACTAACTTATCCCTAGTTTTCTTGAATTTAGAAAAATAGAACTATGCATCATCCAAATTCAAAGTCACACTTTCTCAATCTCTAATTCAAATGAAGAGTACTTGTATTCTTATGAATGCTTAACAAAATAGAACTTAAGATACTGTTTACTGCTTGCTGTATTCAATGGTGAATTAGTTATTTAATGGAAAATTTGCATACTTTGATACCATGGTGTCTGCTCTAGGTATGACTCTGCAAAAGAAAATTAAACTCAAATCATGAAAACAAATTGTAGTTCATTGCATTCACAAAATTAAAGGACTAGAATACTCTAACATATACATACAGGATCATTATTAGTTTTTCCATCATCTTCTACCACTAGTATTAAGGAACTATAACTTAGACTTTCATTCTTCTCTTTTAATAACACAATGTTCCTAAAGTTGTATAGGTTGTGGTCGCTTCCAATAATGAATAATTATGAGTATATCCTATATCCTATAACTATGATAATAATTCATGAACTAGAAAATAAATATAAAGTACAAGAGCTCAGTTTTACCAATGCTATAAAATGATTTGAAGGGAAAGAATATAATACACAACATATCACAACTATTATTCAAAGAACATAATTAAAACATGTATAACATAGTGTCTCATACACTGTAATATTATCAATAAACAAAACATATCCACGGTCTAAAACATGAAAATACTAAAAATCCACGCTAACTTACATATATAGAGGAACTCACATATTCTCAACCCCCCTTGAGTGAGATGGCATGCTATGAAATGCTCACAAGATTAAACTTAGTAGAGATTACATTCAACACCCAAGAAACAATAGAGATTTAATCTACAATTGAAGTATCTCAAACACACAAAAATTATATAATAACCTATAGTTCCTCCATTATTCAAGTGCATACATATTTATACCAAAGGTCCGAATAACGAACACCTCTATCCAAAACCAACCAATGTATCAAAAATATCGACTACAATAGGTCATGATGGAATTGGGTTTTAGTTCTAATATAAGGAGTCTAAATTCATATTCCGTGCCATACCCATGGCATGGAATGCATGGGAATGGGATTCCTTATTCACATGATTCTAGGATTCAATTGATGGTGTGTTTGGGAATAATGGTGGAATGAAAATTTCCCACTTGATCTCACAATTATTGGCATCCCCCAAACCAATCTAAACAACGCATAGCCAAATTCATATCTAAAGCTACAAAACCCATGTGGCAAAATTATGTTTGTATGTTGTCGGGAATGTTGTATTCTTTGCATATGAATTGAGTTGCAAAGTCGATAGTCAATTGGATTTGGAGGTGACAGATGGTGAAATTCTAGTCAACCAAATGGATAGATTAAGTTGTTTGGTCAAAGGAAAATGATTTGGTTTACAGGAAGTCTATGGAAGGACTGAAAGCTCAATGGACAATCAACCAAATTTGACCTAGTCAAGTCAACTATAATATAATAACTTCAAGTGGTTAGAAAGCTATGGATTGTCATTAATGAGCACTTCTTTGTATTGCATCTCTAAATTATATGTAATGGATATGCATTATGATAATGATAAAGAGTGTCATGACATGATGTACTAAAGTGTGATTTGTGGTTTAGTAAGTCATGGTTGTAAACATTTTTTTTCTTGACTATTTGATTAATAGATGAGTTGAGAGCTAACTGGTTTGTTGGTTTTCCCACAATACAAAGGTCTCCAGGGTAATTTATGTGTAACGTGTTGATGTGTTGCGTACCATTGCTTTATGTTTAATTTTTCTTATGTGTATGAATCAAGTTGCAATCCTATTGTAATCAGTATTAGAACCAACAATTGGTATCAAAGTTGTATTTGGATACAAGGGGACACCTTTGTTGTTGAGGGATTGGATTGGTCATGGATCTAGGGAATACTATTTACAATGGGATATTTAAAGTAATAATAATTCATGAACTAGAAAATAAATAAAAAGTACGAGATCTCAGTTTTACCAATGTTATGAAATTATTTGAAAGGAAAGAATATAATACACAACACATCACAACTATTATTCAAAGAACATAATTAAAACATGTATAACACAATGTCTCATACACGGTAATACTATCAATAAACAACACACATCCATGATCTAAAACATGAAAATACTAAAAATACACGCTAACTTACATATATAGAGAAACATGCATATGCTCAACCCCCCTTGAGTGAGATGGAATGCTATGAAATGCTCACAAGATTAAACTCAGTAGAGATTCCATTCAACACCCAAGAAACAATAGAGATTTAATCTACAATTGAAGTATCTCAAACACAAATGCTTGCAGGTGGTTGTGAGGAATATAAGGGTACAGTGGTAGCAGGAATGGATCCCAGGACCCTGTGTCACGCGAGTACCAGTCCAGTCCCCAATTGTCGATTCCCCTAGTTACAAAAAAAAGTATCTCAAACACACAATAGTTCTATAATAACCTATCGTTCCTCCATAATTCAAGTTCATGCATATTTATGCCAAAGTTTCGAATAACGAACACCTCTATCCAAAACCAACCAATGTATGAAAAATATCAACCACAATTATGTCATGATGGAATTGGTTTTTAGTTCTAATATAAGGAATCTAAATTCATATTTCGTGCCATACCCATGACATGGAATGCATGGGAATGGGATTCCTTATTCACATGATTCTAGGATTCAATTGATGGTGTGTTTGGGAATAATGGTTAAACGAAATTTTCCCACTTACTCCCGTAATCCTTGACATCCCTCAAACCAGTCTAAACAACACATAACCAAATTGGGATCTCAATCTAGAAAAACCATGTGGAAAAATTATGTTTGTATGTTGTTGGGAATGTTGTATTCTTTGCATGTGAATTGAGCGGCAAATTTGATAGTCAACTAGAGTTGGAGGTGACAGATACTGAACTTCTAGTGAACCAACTGGATATAATAAGTTCTTTGGTCAAAGGAAAATGACTTGGTTGACAGGAAGTTGATGGAAGGACTGGAAGCTCAATGGGAAATATACCAAAGTTGACTTAGTCAAGTAAACTATAATATAATAACTTAAAGTGGTTAGAAATCTATGGATTTTCATTAATGAACACTTCTTTGTATTGCATTTATAAATCATATGTAATGGTTATGCATTATGATGATGATAAAGAGTGTCATGGCATGATGTAATAAAGTGCGATTTGTAGTTTATTAAGTCATGGTTGTAAGAACTTTTTTTCTTGACTTTTTGATTAGTAGATGAGTTGAGAGCTAACTGGTTTGTCAGTTTTCGCACAGGAGAGGGGTCTCCAGGGTAATTTATGTGTAATGTGTTGATGTGTTCTATACCATTTCTTTATGTTCAATTGTGCTTATCTTTATAAATCAAGTTGCGATCTTGTTGTTGAGGTCTTGGATTGGTCATGGATCTAGGGAATTCTTGTTACAATGGGATATTTAAAGTAATAATAATTCCTGAACTAGAAAATACATATAAAGTACGAGATCTCAGTTTTACCAATGTTATGAAATGATTTGAAGGGAAAGAATATAATACACAACTATTATTCACAGAAAAATATTAAAAACATGTATAACATAGTGTCTCATACACTATAATACTATTAATAAAAAACACACATCCACGATCTAAAACATGAAAAGACTAAAAATACACACTATCTTACATATACAGATCAACATGCATCTTCTCACCCCCCCGAGTGAGATGGCATGCTATGAAATGATCACAAGATTAAACTCAATAGAGAATCCATTCAACACCCAAGCAACAATAGAGATTTAATCTATAGTTGAATTAACTCAAACACACAACAGTTATATAATATCTTGTCCCTCCTCCATAATTCAAGTGCATACATATTTATACTAGAGGTCCAAATAACGAACACCTCTATCCAAAATTACCCAATGTACGAAAAATAGTATCAACTATAGTTATGTCATGATATAATTGGTTTTAATTTCTAATATAAGGAGTCTAAATTCGTATTCCATGCCATACCCATGACATGGAATGCATGGGAATGGGATTCCTTATTCACATGATTCTAGGATTCAATTGATGGTGTGTGTTTGGGAATAATGGTGGAATGAAATTTTCCCACTTGATCCTGCAATCCTTGACATCCTTCAAACCAGTATAAACAACACATAACTGAATTGGGATCTCAAGCTACAAAACCCATTTGGCAAAAGTATGTTTGTATGTTGTTGGGAATGTTGTACTCTTTGCATGTGAATTGAGTGGAAAATTCGATAGTAAATTGGATTTGGAGGTGACAAATGGTGAAATTCTAGTCGACCAACTTGCTAGAATAAGTTGTTTGGTCAAAGGAAAATGACTTGGTTGATGGGAAGTTGATGGAAGGACCAAAAGCTCAATGGGAAATCTACCAAAGTTGACCTAGTCAAGTCAACAATAATATAATAACTTAAAGTGGTTAGAAAGATATGGATTGTCATTAATGAGGACTTCTTTGTATTGCATTTATAAATTAGATGTAATGATTATGAATTATGATGATGAGAAAGAGTGTCATGACATGATGTAATAAAGTGTGATTTGTGGTTTAGTAAGTCATGGTTGTAAGCACTTTTTTCTTCACTATTTTATTAGTAGATGAGTTGATAGTTGTCTGGTTTGCTAGTTTTCCCACAGGAGAGGGCTCTCCAGGGTAATTTCTGTGTAATGTGTTGATGTGTTCTATACCATTGATTTATGTTTAATTATTTGTATATGTATAAATCAATTTGGAATATTGTTGCAATCAGTATTAGAACCAACAATTGGTATCAAAGTTGTATTTGGATACAAGGGGGAACCTTTGTTGTTGAGGCCTTGGATTGGTCATGGATCTAGGGAATACTTGTTACAATGGGAGATTTAAAGTAATAATAATTCATGAACTAGAAAATAAATATAAAGTACGATATCTCAGTTTTACCAATGTTATGAAATGATTTGAAGGGAAATAATATAATACACAACACATCACAACCATTATTCACGGAACATAATTAAAAACATGTAGAACATAGTGTCTCTTACACTGTAATACTATCAATAAACACCACACATCCACAATCTAAACATGAAAATACTAAAACTACACGCTAACTTACATATATAGATCAACGTGCATCTGCTCAACCCCACCCCGAGTGAGATGGCATGCTATGAAATTCTCACAAGATTAAACTCAGTAGAGAATCCATTCAACACCCAAGAAACAATAGAGATTTAATCTACAGTTGAAGTATCTCAAACACACAACAATTCTATAATAATTGTCCCTCCTCCATAATTCAAGTGCATACATATTTATACCAGAGGTCTGAATAAAAAAAACCTCTATCCAAAACCAACCAATGTATGAAAAATATCAACTACAGTTATGTCATGATGGAATTGGTTTTTAGTTCTAATATAAGGAGTCTAAATTAGTATTTCGTGCCATACCCATGACATGGAATGGATGGAAATGGGATTCCTTATTCACATGATTCTAGGATTCAATTGATGGTGTGTGTTTGGGAATAATGATCAAATGAAATTTTCTCGCTTGATCCCACATTCCTTGACATCCCTCAAACCAGTCTAAACAACATTGGGATCTCAAGCTACAAAACCCATATGGAGAAATTATTTTTGTATGTTGTTGGGAATGTTGTATTCTTTTCATGTGAATTGAGTGGCAAAGTCGTTAGTAAATTAGAGTTGGAGGTGACAGATGGTGAAATTCTAGTCGACCAACTAGCTAGAATAAGTTGTTTCGTCTAAGGAAAATGACTTGCTTGATGGAAATTTGATGGATGGACCGGAATCTCAATGGGAAATCGACCAAAGTTCACCTAGTCAAGTCAACTATAATATAATAACTATTGGAATATTATAAAACCACTCCATACTTAGGATAACAAATATTAAAATTTTCTGGTTAATTTCCTATCCACTCGCCTAGATAGTTGGCATCCACTTGCACCACTTGGTCAACACTTTCCATATATACCCTTGGAGCACATTTATCCTGATTCTGGATAGATCCTTCCTACTTTATTGACTGCCTTGATTTAGTAATTGTACCTTCTACAAATTCTGTCTTTATACTGCTTTTATCCTTCTTTTCAATGGACAAGGTAAAGTTAGTCAACAACTAAGAAACTGATAACTTTTGATGCCAACCCATCCTCCATGAATTTCTCTCCATATTCCATGATTAGCATGTTTTTCCATCAGTCATGACAACTTACTCATGATTCAACCAATTCATGAGGTCTTTGACATATTTGGAAAGTGATTTAGTCACCTATGGGGATTTATCATACCTTAGTAAGTCTGATTTATGAGCTAGCATGAGTTGTTGTAACACCTCGGTTTTGACCCCATCGCATTAAACGTAAATGATGTATATATTGTAATAATCATGGTGCGGAGCTAAAGGCCAAGGCCCCACCATTGGTTGGTTATGCTATGTTTTGGATTTAAATTTGTCACCGATGGTACATCGGGGCATGTGGCATATATTATGTTGGTCATCATGTAAATATGCATCTATAATTAATTAAATGAACCCGACCAGCTATGATCGCGGCAACTAAATCGAAAGGGGCATGATTTTTACAAGGATAAGGATGTGGGGAAATTTGTCAAACCTTGGGGCCAAGAGGGAAAATACCCATGTGTCTTCTTCCCTTGCTTATTCCAACCACTTTCATTAAGAAAGGCTGCTGCTGGTTGAGGCAGTTAATGGTTTTGGGAGTGGGGTGGTAGGACTATCAGTCCTCACCCACACGCACACTCCACTAGCAAGAAGCTCTCATGCACTCTTCACTCACGCAGGCAATAGCATTCTCCTCTCCACTACACTGTTGTTACTCACGCACTTACAATTCGCGTCCCCTCCATTGCTGTGCACTCTCACGCAGAGGAATTACTTCCCATTTTTTGTCTTCACGCACAGGATTTTGCTGGATTTACCCACGCAGTAGTTTTATTCTGTGGATTTGTGAATAGTGTGGCCGTATCCTTTACTCACGGGCTGATTCGTGGGTAATGCATTGTGGTTATTCACACACCGGTCGTGAGATTGTAAATTCGTCCCCAGTATGGTCTGCGTACGTTTTCCCCAACAGTTTCGGTTGTGCAAAATGGGCCTTTATTCCCCCACGTCGTAAGCTGTGTTTGCTGTTACGTTTGGGGACTGCTATAGATGGTTGGAAGTCGTTTTTCCTGTTTAAGCTGTGACAGCTAAATTAATTGCCTGAGTGCAATGGTTGGTCTTTGGACTGTGAGAGGAGCAGGGATGTTGGCTTAGATTTGCTTGATAAACCTGGTGGCTGGAAACCACACAGACAGAGCTAGAGGGATGGCCTTATTCTCCATCACCCCTGAATAGAACTGGAAGGGAATGCAGGGCCTGAGGGGCTATGTAGCAGAGAAGGGACTGATTCCTTGTGTTGGGTGTGTTTGGGTGTCTTAGAGGTCAGGCTAGTTCTGGTGTAGGTGTTCTTGGCTCTGTAATGAGCTCACCAGCTTAGCAATTTGCCTTCTCCAGCTCATTAATGGCATGAGAAACCCAATTCTATTGGCTTGGCTGTGTGTTTTGGGTATCCTTGGCTACGTGTAAGCCTGTTGTTCCCTTATTCCTTAGAGAGTCATGCCCAGCTCGGGGGTGGCAACGTTGCTGAGAGATTAAGGAGCTCGCTGGCCTATGGTTGGGTGGAACGTTGCAGGGACGTAGCTGGTTGCTGAACGAATTCATCTTAAGATAAGTCATCTTGTCCATTTTTACTTCTACAACCTTAATTTCTATTAATGATATGATGAACATGTTGCATGAATGCTTGTTTGAATGTATGATGGTTCCGTTGGGTATGACAAATGAATGGAATCTATGCATGTTTCACTGTAATGCATTTCCCTGCAGCACTCTGTTTATGCAATTTTTATCATGTACGTGTTCATGGGGCTCTTATCCCGCTGTGATTAAAGTTTGGGTCTCGTCCTCTACGCTGGTCGGAGGCATGGGGACATGACAATATGGTATCAGAGCTCATGTTGCAACATGGGCCTGCATGAGCCTTGAAGGATTGTAGTGACAGAGGCAGCGTTTCTTCTACCTAGCAGCAAGCAGTGGAAGACTGTAAAAATTCAAAATTTTGTTGAAGTGTTGAACAGTCGGGCCATTAGCAGAATTGACTTCCGCCGTTGCGGAAGGGTTAGCGGTTTCCTGTCGGCCGTTGCGGAAGTCCAAACCGTTAAGTCTTCCGACGGGGAAGAATTTAGAAAATGGTCCAAGTGTTGGAACAGTCAGAAGAGCCAGTGGAAAAACTTCTGCCGTTGCAGAAGAGTTCGCGAAGTGAACTTCCGCCAATTGGAAGAGAAAGTGGTTTCCCGTCTGCCGTTACGGAAGTCCAAACTGTTAAGTCTTCCGACGGGGAAGAAAATTGCGGGAGCTTTCCAAGTGATTTGATGTCGATCGGAAGAGAAAATTCATTGAGCGTCCACCGTTGCGGAAGCCAAATTCATTTGGATTTCGATGATAAAGACCTTCGACGCTGCAAGAAAAACTTAAAAAATTCTCTAAGTAAAGAGTGGCCAATCGGAAGGGAAAGTGGTCCGTCAGCCGTCGTTGCGGAAGCAAAATCACTAAAGCTTCTGAACGGAAAGGCCGTTGACACCAAAAAGTTGAATATTGTTCTAAGTCTATGCTGATCGAAAGAAGTTAGTATTTGGTGTGCCGCCGTTGCGGAAGCCAAAGGAACTAGCCTTCTGAAGTGTAAAGACCGCCGACGTCCGAAGTGGAAATTTTCTAAGTAAACAACCGCCAGTCGGAAGAGAAATTGTTTTGTGAGCCGCTGTTGCGGAAGCAAAATTGTTAAGTCTTCCGATGAGAAAGACTGCCGACGTCGATGCCCGTCAAAAATCAGTTCACCAATCGGAAGAGAAAGTGATTCGTGAGCCGCCGTTGCAGAAGTGAAAGCACTAAGTCTTCCGATGTGAAAAGACTGCCGCCGGAATAAATTAGTGTTCGTGCGTCAGCCATTGTGGAAGGGAAAGTGGCTCGAGAGCCGATTCTGTGAGAGAGAAAGTGGTTTGAGAGTCGATTCTGCGGGAGAGAAAGTGGTCCGAGAGCCAATTCTGCGGAAGGGAAAGTGGTCCGAGAGCTGATTCTGCGGAAGGAAAAGTGGTTCGAGAGCCGATTCCGCGGAAGCTTAGTGGAAATGAGATCCAATTCTGTGCAAGGGAATTTTGAATTTTTTTTCCGTGGGATTTCTCAGCGAATTTCGACTATTTTTCCCCCTTGACCCCCATCCTCCCCCTCAGATAGGCACTCTTTGATGGAGAAAATTCTATGTTTTGGGAAACTCGTAATTTATAATTTTCCAAGAGAAGGTAAGTAATGTTGGTTTATATCAATATTATGCATCTAACATTTGTATTATTAACACGTTTGCAGAATCATAGTCACCTTCAAGGGAAGTATTCCAGGTAGTGCAGTGTGGCAAGTAAGTGGTGGTTCAGTTATGAGAACCCATGATGGGTATGATGCTCAGGATTCTTATGAGCGAGCAGAAGATGCCATGGGAGAAAATGTATGTAATAGAAATGATGACATTGAGTCCAATGGGAGGCGATTCTAGGGGACACCGTCAGATGTTGCAGCTACCATGAGAAGTCTGATCAAAGCCCAGGAAGAGCAGCATCAGTTGAATGCTGCTATGTTACAGAGTTTGAAAAACTTGCAAAGAAAGATAGACTCTGGACGAGGTACAGCAAGACCAGAAGGCAGTAAGAGTAGTACTAGGAGAAGGAGAAGGACTTCTAGTGGGTCATCTGATTCGGAAGAATCCAACAGGGATTCAATCTTTTCTTCTCATAAACGAAAAAGAAAGAGACACCATAGGGATCGCTCTTGTGATGAATTTAAGAAAGCTAAACGTCCTACATTTGATGGTGAGGTAAAGACTAGACAAGAAGCTGAAGCTTGGCTTCTAGGGATAAAGAAGTACTTTCAAGTGCATGATTATTCGGGAAACATGAAGGCAAGAGTTGCCATATTCAATCTGAATGGGAGAGCATCCATTTGGTGGGAACACTTCAAGCAAGTAAAGAGGATCAGTGAAAGGAGACTTAAGTGGAAACAGTTCAAGAAGTATTTCAAGCAAAAATACCTCTCTGACAGGTATTATGATGACAAGATTAAGGAGTTCCATGAGCTGAGATTGGGACAGCAGACCATGGAAGAGTATGCAAATAAGTTTTTGGAGCTGTTGAGGTATGCCCGATACATCAGAGATGAAAAAGTGAAGGTCCAGCATTTTCTGAGTGGATTACCTCAGTCTTACAAAGATAGAATTGAGTTTTATGAACCTAGAACTCTTGAAGAAGCAATAAGGAAAGATAAGTATTGTTATGAGAAAAGCGAAGGTAAACCATATTACCATAAGGCATGGAAGGATAAGAATAATGAGAAGTTTGACCAAAGGAAGAAAGGTTTCAAACCTTCTAGCTTCAGGAATCAGCAGAAGCAGCCATCCCAAGCTATGGGTAAACCAGTTGGAGTGACTGGAGAGAAGCCTAAGGATCCACAACAGAATAGAGGGCCACTTCAATGTTGGAAATGTGGAGGACCCCACATGCGCATAAATTGTCCACTCGAGAATGAGAGTGCAAGGCCAACTTATAACGTTTAAGAAGTAGAAACAGTGGTTCAAGTAGCAAGGGCAGTTCCTAGGATCTATGCAGCACTGGAGGACTGCCAGGAAGATCACCAGTCAGCTATAGTCGAAGTAGCAGGTAAGATTGTTGAGCAATCTATTTCTATTTTTATTGACCCCAGTTCTACGCACAGTTACATCACTCCTAGAATAGTGGAGATTTGTGCTTTTAAGAAAGTAAAGCATAGGAAGTCTTGGTTAGTTCAGTTAGCCACTAGGACTAAGAGAAAGGTTAGTGAAGTGGTAGAGAAATGCCCATTGGTCATGAATGGATTGGTCACTTGTGTAGATCTGAATGTTCTACCGCTTGGTTCCTATGATGTTCTCATTGGAATGGATTGGTTAGAAGCTCACAGGGTGAAGCTTGATTGTTACAATAAGACTTTCGAGTGCATGAATGAAGAAGGGAACCTAGTAGTTGTGAAAGGTATTTCAAAGGTGATTTCAGTACGATAGGTTTCAGCAATGCAGTTAAAGAAGTTCTGTAGGAAGGGTTTCCATTTGTATGCAGCTCAGATTTTGGAGGAATCGAGAGATGAAACTCGTAGGTTGGAGGACTATCAAGTGTTACAGGAATTCAGGGATGTGTTTCTTGATGAGATTCCAGGGCTTCCTCCAAAAAGGGACATTTACTTCACAATTTAACTTGTTCGAGGAGCAGCACCAGTGTCCAAGGCACCCTACAGGATGAGTACACTGGAGATTCTAGAGTTGAAGATGCAATTGTAAGAGTTGTTGGAAAAGAAGTATATTCGATCGAGTGTGTCCCCTTGGGGAGCACCGGTTCTGTTTGTAAAGAAGAAATACGGTACACTCAGGTTATGTACTGACTACAAACAGTTGAACAAGGTTACCATGAAGAATAAATATCCTTTGCCTAGGATTGATGACCTCTTTGATCAAATGAGAGGAGCAAGGGTATTTTCCAACATTGACTTGAGGTCTGGTTACCATCAGGTAAGAATCAAGGATGAAGACATTCATAAGATAGCCTTCAGGACAAGGTATGGGCATTATGAGTTTGTAGTGGTACCATTTGGTCTCACAAATGCACCAGCTACATTTATGTGCCTTATGAATAGTGTCTTCAGCAGATATTTGGACAAGTTTGTTCTTTTTTTCCTTGATGACATTCTTGTTTATTCCAAGAATGAGAAAGAGCATGAAGAGCATTTGAGATTGACATTGAATTTGCTTAGGGAGCATCAGTTGTACGCAAAGCTGAGCAAGTGTGACTTCTATAGAGATAGAATTCAGTATTTGGGTCATATTATTTCAGAGGAGGGTATATCCGTGGACCCTGAAAAGATTGAAGCCATTATGAATTGACCTACTCCAAGAAATGTGACAAATGTAAGATCTTTCATGGGACTTGCAGGATACTATAGGAGATTCATTGAGGGATTTTCCAAAGTTGCACATGCTATCACTTCTTTGCAAAAGAAGGGGATGAAGTTCGAATGGACATCGAGATGTGAAGAAAGTTTCCAGCGGTTGAAGAATCTTCTCACCAGTGCACCAGTATTGAAGATTGCAGATCCAGAGAAAAATTTTGTGGTGTGTATCGATGCATGCGGACAAGGGCTTGGAGGAGTCCTTATGCAAGACAACCACGTGATATGTTATGAGTCAATAAAGATGAAGGAACATGAGAAGAACTATGCCACTCATGATCTAGAGCTTGCAGCCATAGTACATGCTCTCAAGATGTGGAGACATTACTTGATGGGTAGGAGATTTGAGCTCAGAACAGATCACTGTGGATTGAAGTACCTATTTGATCAGCCTACTCTGAATGCTAGGCAAGCAAAATGGCTGGAGTTTTTATGTGAGTTTGATTTTGAAATCAAGCACATAAAGGGAAAGGAAAATAAGGTAGCTAATGCACTCAGCAGAAAGGTGCAGGAAATGCATGTGGCATCTCTTAATATTTTCCAATCAGATTTGAGGCAGCAGATTGTTAGTCATGCTGCTGGAGATGAATTGTATGAGCAAGTAAAAGACAAATTGTAGCAGCAAAGTCTTGAGAAGAGGTATGAGGGATATAAATTGGAAGAAGATGGACTTCTCACTTATAAAGGTAGAATTTATATTCCGAAGGTAGCAGATTTGAGGAGAGTTGTTATGGATGAAATCCATCAAGCTCCATATTCTGGTCACCCAGGATATCAGAAAACAATCGCTACAGCTAGAAAGCAGTACTTTTGGCCAGGAATGAAAAGGGATATGGATGAGTACATTTCAAGATGTATGAAATGTCAACAGGTAAAGGTTGAGCATCAACATCCAGTAGGTTTGCTGCATCCTTTGCCAGTTCCAGAATGGAAATGGGAAGTTATTTCCATGGATTTTATTACAGGATTGCTGATGACTTGGAGAAAACATGATTCCATCATGGTTGTGGTAGACAAGTTGACTAAGGCAACACATTTTATACTGGTTAAGTCGACATATGAGACGGGCGACATTGCAAAGATCTTCATGAAGGATATTTTCAAATTGCATGGATTGCCAAAGGCAATAGTCTCTGATAGGGATGTCAAGTTTACTTCCAATTTTTGGAAGGGGTTGTTTGTAGATTTGGGTACAAAGCTAAACTTCAGCACTGCATACCATCCTCAGACAGATGGTCAGACAGAGAGAGTTAATCAAGTGCTTGAAGACATGCTTCTCATGTACGTAATGGACAAACCAACTAAGTGGAAAGATTACTTGCACTTGGTATAGTTTGCTTATAACAATGGACATCAAGCATCCTTGGGGATGAGTCCGTATGAAGCTTTGTATGGAAGAAGGTGTAGGACACCAGTGACTTGGGATAATCCAGTGAACAGGATTGTGCTTGGACCAGAATTGCTCAAGGAAATGGAGCAAGAGGTTGTAAAGATCAGGCAAAACCTAAAAGCAGCACAGGACAGACAGAAAATCCATGCCGATAAGCATAGGGTGAACAGGGAGTTCAGTGTTGGGGATCATGTTTACCTTAGAGTGAGGGCAAAGAAGAGTTCCTTGAAGCTTGGAAGTTGCACCAAGTTGTCACCGAGATATTGTGGGTCGTTTGAAGTGCTTGAAAGGATAGGGCCAGTTGCATATAGACTTGCATTGCCTGCTAGCACTAGAGCTCATAATGTTTTTCATGTTTCTTTGCTTAAGAGATATGTACATGATCCTAACCATGTGATAAATTGGGATGTGATTCAGGTGGAACCCGAGGGAGAGTTTCGAATCGATCCAATGCGCATCCTCTATAGGAAGGTCACAATGCTTCGGAACCGAGCCATAGGTCAGATAAAGGTGCAATGGGAGCACTTCGGACCTGAAGAGGCTACATGGGATCTGGAGGATGCCATGCGATTGGCACATCCATTTTTGTTCAATTCTGCAGAACACTAAGGCGATACCAGTGTATCATATTTGTTCAAATTTTGTAAAGCACTGAGGACAATGCTATTGAAGGGGGAGGGGAATGTAACACCCCGGTTTTGACCCCGTTGCATTAAACGTACATGATGTATATATTGTAATAATCATGGTGCGGAGCTAAAGGCCAAGGCCCCACCATTGGTTGGTTATGCTATGTTTTGGATTTAAATTTGTCACCGATGGTACATCGGGGCATGTGGCATATATTATGTTGGTCATCATGTAAATATGCATCCATAATTAATTAAATGAACCTGACCAGCTACGATCACGGCAACTAAATCGAAAGGGGCATGATTTTTACAAGGATAAGGATGTGGGGAAATTTGTCAAACCTTGGGGCCAAGAGGGAAAATACCCATGTGCCTTCTTCCCTTGCTTATTCCAACCACTTTCATTAAGAAAGGCTGCTGGTGGTTGAGGCAGTTAATGGTTTTGGGAGTGGGGTGGTAGGACTGTCAGTCCTCACCCACACGCACACTCCACCAGCAAAAATCTTTCACACACTCTTCACTCATGCAGGCAATACCATTATCCTCTCCACGACATTGCTGTTACTCACGCACTTACAATTCGCATCCCCTCCATTGCTGTGCACTCTCACACAGAGGAATTCCTTCCCATTTTTTGTCTTCACGCACAGGATTTTGATGGATTTACCCACGCAGTAGTTTTATTCTGTGGATTTGTGAATAGTGTGGCCGTATCCTTTACTTACGGGCTAAGTCGTGGGTTCTGCATTGTGGTTATTCACGCACCGGTCGTGAGACTATAAATTTGTCCCCAGTATGGTCTGCATACGTTTTCCCCAGCAGTTTCGGTTGTGCAAAATGGGCCTTTGTTCCCCCACATCGTGAGCTGTGTTTGTTGTTACATTTGGGGACTGCTATAGATGGTTGGAAGTTGTTTTTCCTGTTTAAGCCGTGACAGCTAAATTAATTGCCTGAGTGCAATGGTTGGTCTTCAGACTGTGAGAGGAGCAGGGATGTTGGCTTAGATTTGCTTGATAAACCTGGTGGCTGGAAACCACACAGACAGAGCTAGAGGGCTGGCCTTCTTCTCCATCACCCCTGAATAGCACTAGAAGGGAATGCAGGGCCTGAGGGACTGTGTAGCAGAGAAGGGACTGATTCCTTGTGTTGGGTGTGTTTGGGTGTCTTAGAGGTCAGGCTAGTTTTGGTGTAGGTGTTCTTGGCTATGTAATGAGCTCACCAGCTTAGCAATTTTCCTTCTCCAGATCCTTAATGGCCTGAGAAACCCAACTCTGTTGGCTTGGCTGTGTGTTTTGGGTATCCTTGGCTACGTGTAAGCCTGCTGTTCCCTTATTCCTTGGAGATTCATGCCCAGCTCGAGGGTGGCAACGTTGCTGAGAGATTAAGGAGCTCACTGGCCTATGGTTGGGTGGAACGTTGCAGCGACGTAGCTGGTTGCAGAATGAATTCATCTTAAGATAAGTCATCTTGTCCATTTTTACTTCTGTAACCTTAATTTCTGTTAATGATATGATGAACATGTTGCATGAATGCTTATTTGAATGTATGATGTTTCCGTTGTGTATGAAAAATGAATGGAATCTGTGCATGTTTCACTGTAATGCATTTCCCTGCAACACTTTGTTTATGCAATTTTTATCATGTACGTGTTCATGGGGCTCTTAGCCCGCTGTGATTAAAGTTTGGGTCGCGTCCTCTACGCTGGTCGGAGGCATGGGGACGTGACAGTTGTCTTCTAGAAAATCAATTTTCCTTTATAAGGTTGTATTACTATTGCAATCATCATCAATTCATTTGATCAATAATACATAGAAATATATTGGATCATACTCTACTTCTATTTTATTCAGTCTCATTATTCTTCTCTCTATTCTACTTGTACATGTTTGTGAGAATTATCTTTGTAGCTAGATATACTCCCCATGTCTTCTTCTTAGCATCAAGTCTCTACTGCTATTCTAGATGCTATCAGAGTCCTTCTACATGCTATTAGAATCTTCTACATGGTATCAAATATTAGGAATCTCAAGCTATTAGCACTACATGAGATAAGAGCGCAAGGATGTTCAATCTATCAAGATCAAAGCTATTAGAGCGCAAGGTTTCTCAATCTATCAAGTTTGACTTCTTATCATAGATTCAAATATCTACATGATATTAGAGCTTTCAGATTGACAATTTCAACAAAGTTGAGGAGCTATCAGTTCTCTACATCAGAGTGCATCCAGTCTCATGTCCCTCTCTGAAGAAGAGCTTGAATTAAGCTTACAATTTTTTCTCCTAGTTTGTTTTTTGTGCGAGTTGCAGAGAGTATCTTCTTGAGCGCATCAAATTCTTTGCATGGATTCTTTTTCAGCTAATATCCTGACTCCCTTCAACTATCATGAATGGAAATTCCAACATTGGAATTCTATTGCGCAGTAAGGGACTATACTGAGTTTCTTTGGCTTTAGAGAATGAACCTAATGATATTTTTGAGAAAGCTAAGTGGCATAATAGGTTGGATGAAGCCTATGGATTTATTTGTCTCTCAATTTATCTTGATCTACTCTTTCATCTAGATGATTTGACCACTCCAAACCAATTATGGACCAAACTTGAGTCTCTCTTTGGTATACAAGATGAGATAAGAGTGTAATAGTTGGAGAATGAGTTGTTCTCATTGAGTCCAAATAGTTTCAATTCTATTGAGGGTTTCCTCACCAAATTCAAGTCACTTGTTCTATTTATCAAGCAATTTCAGATTGAGAATGAGGAGGATCAATTGATCCTTTCCATCCTATCAAAATTAGGTCTTGAATACTCAGTTTTTGTGTCTACTTTTCATGCTACTAGGATTTCTATTTTGAATTGGAAAATGCCTTATTTGAGTACATTATTTGATTCACTGACAAAGGAGCATGATAAATTGATCCAGATGGGTGATCTTAGAATATCCAAGGGCTAGCAAAGGATATTAGTATCCTGTAGGAACTCTTTCCTCTTCCCTTCTAGTGGAATTGTATCCCCTCTAGGGATCTTTACACAACCATATTGGACCATTTTATTATTTATGCAACATAATATTTACATAGATTTTTGGTGATCATGACAAACCAACCATATTTACATCGTACGTTTGAATCCATTCATTAGTTGTGCCTTAGCCTTGAGCTTCGTACTAGGAATTCATACTAGCGTATTTACAACATTTACATAATTTTGGTTAAATGCATTCCAAGTCAAAATTGGGGATATTACAAGATCATCCCTCTTCAAATTACATCATCCTTGGTGTTTGCTTAAAATTAGAACAAAAATGGATATGGCTCTCTCATGGCATCCTTCAACTCCCATGTAGCCTCATCAGGACCAAAGTACCTCCATTACACTGTTTCCTATCTGATGGCTTAGTTCTAGAGCAATATTACCATCTTTCCTAGGATCCATAGTGGCTTAGTTTGGAACTCTTCCTCTGGTTCCACCTGGATCGCATCCCAATCAATCACATGGTTAGGTTCATGTACATATTTCTTAAACAGAGAAATATCAAAATCATTATGAGATCTAGTGTTAGCAAGCAATGCAATTCTATATGCAACTGGCCCTATCCTCTCAAGCATTTCAAATGACCCACAATATCTTGGTGATAACTTGACACAACTTCCAAGTCTCAAGGAAATTTTCCTTGGCCTCACTCTGAGGTAAACATAATCCCCAACCTTGAATTCCCTTTGTACTTTTTTCTTATCCACATAGTTTTGTATCTATCTTAGGATTCCTTTAAATTATACCTAATATTTGCAACATCTTGTTCCATTTCCGTAAGAATTTTTTTCCCAAGTACAATTATGATCACTGGATTATCCCAAGTAACTGGTGTCTTGCACTTTCTGCAATACAAAGCTTTGAATGGACTCATTTCCATCAATGCTTGTTTCCCACTGTTATATGCAAACTCAACCAAGTGTATATAATATTTCCACTTGGATTGTTTTTCCATCACATACAAGTGAATCATGTCTTCAAACACCTGATTTACTCTTTCTATTTTCCCATGCCTTTGTGGATGGTAGGAAATGATAAAGTTCAAATGTGTACCCAAATCTATAAAAATCCTTTTCCAGAAATTTGAGGTGAACTTGTTATCCCTATCTGAAATTATTGTCTTAGGAAACCCATGCAATCTAAAAATATCCTTCATGAAAATATTTGCAACATAATGCATTTATATCTGAATTGAACCAATATAAAATGTGTTTCCTTTGTTAATTTTCCACCACCACCATGGTCAAGTCATTTTGCCTCACTGTCATTTAGAACCCTGTAATAGTATCCATGAAAATAACTTCCCATTTCCATTTTGAAATTGTCAAAGGCTGCAATAAACCTATTGGATATTGATTCTCAACCTTAACTTGATGAAATTTCATACACTTAGAAATATACTAAGTATGTCCTTTTTCATTGATATCCAAAAATATTGCTTCCTACCTATAGCAATTGTTTTCTGGTATCCTAGGTGATTGGAATATGTCATTTTATGGATTTGATCCATAAAATTTCTCCTCAAGTTTTCCATGTTTGGAATATGCATTTTATTTTTATAAATAATAAGTTCAGCATTCTCAAAATGATAAACTTCATACCTCTTTTCAAAATTCTGTTGTTGTAATTTGTCTTTTATTTGTACATACTGTTCGTCTTTAGCAAGATAATTAAAAAAATGTTGCCTTAATTTTTTTGGAAAATATTAATGGTTTCCACATGCATTGCATGTACCTTTCTTTCGAGTGCATCAACCACTTTATTTTCTTCCCCCTTTATGTGTTTGATCAAAATCAAATTCACGTAAAAATTCCAGCCATTTAGCTTACCTAGAATTTAGTGTTGGTTTCTCAAATAAATATTTCAGACCATAATGGTGTGTCCTTAGCTCAAATTTCCTTCCCATTAAATAGTGCCTCTACATTTTCAAAGTGTGCATGATGGTTTCAAGTTCTAAATCATGGTTAGCATAGTTTTTCTCATCCTCATTCAAATTCCTTGACTCATAGCATACCACATGATTATCTTGCATAAGGAATCCTCCAATTCCATGCTTACATGCTTTTGTACACACCACAAAATCATTTTCTGGGTGTGTAATTTTTAGATTTGGAGCACTAGTGAGAATATTCTTCAACACCTGGAAGCCTTCTTCATGTTTCGACATCCACTCAAATTTGATTCCCTTCTTTTGAAGGTGCAAACTTATAGAATCCTTCGATGAGCCTTCTGTAGTAACCAACAAGACCCATAAAATATATCAAATATGTCACATTCTTTGTATTTTTTTAGTTCATAATAGATTCACTCTTCTTAGGATCCACCTGTCACTACAACAAAATACCCTTTTGGGGGCGGTTTTGCTAACCCTCCCCCCCCCCCCCCCAAAAA
>LPNX010096911.1:171061-198125 GCA_001517045.1 Pseudotsuga menziesii
GGATCCATGACGAGATCGATGGTTGAGATATAATTTTAAAATGCGAGATGCATAGAAGTTGATGGAAATGGGAAAATTAAGGGAGAATAACGAAATCAAAATAGCATAGAAGATCAATGGTGCAAAAAATATCTGGTAGAAATGGAAGGATGAGAAAATTTTCAGTCACCAAAGATGCAAGAGAGTTAAAAATACTGTACATTATTTTATTCGCTTGTATCGGTAGAAGAAGACGACATACAATACAAAAGGAGCCAATTCCGACGATGTCCATCAGCCACTTGTCAAACATCAAATAGTTCCTTTTTATCCCCCCAAAGTTGTATAAAGGGCTGAAATGGAAAATATAGAAACTAAGGTCTTAGAGTATCAGAAAGTAGAATAACTTTTGGATGATAGGAATGTTGATGTTTTTGACCCTGTCCTTTTAAATGGACCCATTGAAGTTGTGAAACAGAAGTTGAATTTGCTAAGGGACCAGGGAACGGACCTTCATAACATCTATCAGTCCTTTTTTCACCTTTTTCCTACTAAACAAACCCCTAGTTTCTAGGAATTTGTGGAATGGTGTGTAAACAACTATTCTCTGTCAGAAAGAGTCATAATGAACCTCGTCCGCTCCACCATTTTGTGTCCTATTAATTCCTTAGTCATTAGGAAAACCCTATCTGTCCCTGAAGTGTTTACATTAAAGGCTAAAGATTATAGTGAAGAGTCTATACTCTGATGTTTTAAGGAGTCCACCATTGAGAGAAAGCAAGAGTTTTTTAAGAGACGTTTCAAGCCAGAAGACGAGTCATCCAGCCCATCATTCCCAGTCGATGCAGCCTTGTTTAATGAAGAAACCAAGTGTGTAGTAACCATGTTATCTCAATTTTTGGGTCTAGACATAGATAAATACCTACCTAAAACCATTATGAGTCTTCTCTTTGTTTTAAGCACTTTTCCTATTGAGTCAGACGAACCTAGTCAATCATTACAAGTGTCATGCATTAAATTTGATGAGATATTAGCTGAGAATATTAATTCTCAGCTAATGAAATTCCACAAAGCCAAAACTTTCATGTTCCAGTCATATCTATTGAAGATGTTCCTTTCTTTCAATAGGGATAATCTACAGCTACCAAAAATGGTATTAATAGATGAAATGTACACAAATTATACCAAGTTCATTAACTTCCTCATAATAGAGATTTATGTTGCCATTTTCCAAAAGAGTCTGCCCCGGGTGCTGCCAGAGATGTGGGATCTATTGCAAGCTTCTACAAAAAAGAGAAAAGGAGATTGGTTCCTATCTTAATATGGAACAATGATCATACTGTATGGTTTCACTCAGTCACCTTACATTTTACCAACCTTCCTGACTCCAAGAGTTTTCTCAATGGATTTCATCAGAAAAAATCCGTTCGTAGAGATTGAAAACTTCCTGAAATATAAGAAGTCCACTTACATCAAATACCCTTGGGTTATAGGTCCATTCACCATTAAGAATAAGTGTGCTTTGAAAATGGTGGAAGGTTTACTTAGATATTTAGGATTTGAGACAGAACCCACAATCAACTATGACCCTCACCGGGTTATCTCAAACAAGAGAAAGAATCAAAAGAGAAATCCTTTTAAACATGAAGAGGTTGTGGGATTGGTAGAAGCTTCTAACTGGTCTAATTACCCAAAGGAGGCCCCAAATATTGTTGACTTAGATGAATATCCAAGCTCTCGTATAGGAGATTTTGTCTCTTTATTTCCTAATATATCCAATTTGGTTGCTGCAGCCAAGAGAATTACTCCATTGGCTAGTCAATAAGAAGGAAACAATAAAATAGATTTTCCTGAGGAAATGGATATTGGTGAGGAGGACACTGCTGAAACTCCCAAAAGGAAGAAGGTTGAAACTAAAGGACAACTTGTCCTAGATACAACTGTATACAAAGGGAAAAGGAAAATGAAGATATCAGTTCCTCCATTTGAGGTAAAAGAATATACATTTGCAGATATTACTCCTGTCGATTCCTCCTCCCAGTCAAAGAACAAAGCAGAGTTAGTGAATAAATACAAAGAAATCAAAGAAATAACTTCACAAGAGACTCTGCAATTATATTCTGAAGTAAGAAATATTTCTAATCAATATGTGTCTTTGGTTTCAGTCAGGGATTATGTCCAAAACAATTTGAACTTGGCCCTGGAAACCAAGAACATAGTTGCTGAACTAAAAATGAGCCTGGATGATATCCCCATACCTGACATGATTTATCTGCACAAGGAGACATGAGATGTCTTGTTTACTCACTTGTTGAAGATCACTCTGGCATTATCCAAGTTACAGACCCTCAAAGGTAAAATTGAGAACCAATTGAGGCAAGAAAAGGTGGAAAATAAGTCCCACCAAACACAGATAAAGAAGCTGCAAACTGAGTTGTTGGCTGCTGGAGGCCAATCTAATAAGGGATATAGGATCCAAAGGTTGCTGGATGAGAAAGAAAATGACATTCAATTATTGAAAAAGAAGATTCTCATACCTTCCACCGAGTTAATACAGGGTCCTGAACTAGCTGAGATAGAAAAAGAAAAGGAGAACCTGAATAATCAGCTCATTGATTGTCAAGAAAAATTATTGAAGTTTGATGATAAAGAAAATCAATGGCAAAAAGATATGGACTTGGTAGTAGAAAGTGAGAAATCCATGAAGGAAAAGTTTGAAGAAATGGAAAGAAAGTTTCAAGAGAAAGAAAAGGAGCTAGAGTTGAGGATCATTCCTCCTATGGCTGGATCTAGTGAACATGGCATAGTCCAAGCTATGCCACAGGTAAGTCTTAAAGAGTTGGAAATCACTAGTTTGAAGAACTAGAATAAAAATTTGGAGGACATAGCTGGAAAGAGAGAACTAGAAAGGATGAAATTGGAAGACAAATGTAAGGAACTAGTGGATAAGAACAACAAATTGACAAAACAGGTTACAGGACAATCGTCCTTATAGGGAGAAAAACATCTCATATGGGATGTACTAATAGCAGAAGCAGCCAAGCTCAAACCTTATTTAGATTTTATTCTTGATAAGGATATTGTTATAGAAGCTGCTAGCAAAATGTCTTGATGGTAAAACAAGTGTTAAATAAGAAGCCCATTGACACAACTAATAATGCAATCAAGTTTTTGAACAGCTTGACATAAGAGGAAATAAAGAAATCAAATATCCAGGATAGGGTTTTGGTTATCACATGGGCAAGGAAAGTGGTAAATAAATATCATCATTTGGTAACAGTTCAAGCGAAAACTGATGTCATGCATCATCAAATCAAGGAATTCATTGAACTGTTTAATCCTTTATTTAGAAGAGGACTCCCTTTATTCTGGGAAGAGAAAGGAGGAATGCGATCTCAGAAAGAATATAATGACAGGTTAATCAGTTGCAGATTATATCACAGACAATTTGATGACATGCAACATCAATCCTTGTCTGGAAAAATAGTGATTGATAAATTAACTGGAGATTTCAAGATGTTGTTTGACTTCAAACCCATATGTACAAAATTTCCAGAGTTCTCTTATGCTAAAAATGTGGAGCTCAACATAATGGCAAAGGAGATGATCAGTCTAGATATTCCAACTACTGATCAATGTAAGCTAGTTTATAACTTTGGGAAAAGTAAATTTAGGTTGCACCAATAGGAGTCCTCTGTTGTTACCCCGTGGTCCTAAGGAGGAATCTTGGATAGATTTTGAAATTTTATGGATTAGGGATGAGGGCTGGTGTACCCCATTTGGAGTTTTAAACATTTTACATCTCATTAATAAATTTTTATACTGTTAGGTGTAATCAATATGGTAAATTCTACTATTTAATACATATGAATTATGTATTTGTTGCATTCAATTATGTCTGGTATATTATTGTTCTGTTATAATTGGTTATTCTTTTCGAATAAAATTTTCATTATATATGAAATTTGTAAGTTTGAAACAACAATATACATTTCCTAGCATGTGGGTTATTGTGAAGATGCTTTTATAATGTCTTCAAACTTTCCGAAAAACCTCTTAGTATAGCCTTCTAGATATGGTTGGATGCACCATACAACACTCTAGAGATCCACACTCTCACACCATTGAGTAGAGAAAACAACAACCTACAATATCCACATGTGCTGCGGGAATTTTATTCAACAAACAATTTGTGGAGGGCATCCTCTTAAGGCTACTTGGACCAATTTTCCCATACTTGGCCAATTACCTGATTTTCACTAATTTTCTGTATTTCTCCAGAATGATGTCATAATGCAACAATGATTTCATCGTTAGTTTTTATGTCTAAAATTTAAACTTTGAAATCTGATTTATGTTTTTTATGCCTGAACAGACACTCTGTGGTTTGAATCTGTGAATTTGCCTCTGTAATGCATGTTGGACATGCATTTGAGTAAAGAAATCCAAAATGGACTTGCTTCAGTAAAATGCATGCACATGCCTGATTTCTTTGTTAGATTCAATGAATAAAATATGAGTCTTTTATTATTATTATTCCTCTTTGTCTAACACTTAACCAGTTCTCTTCAAACCCTAGGTCACCAAGGTGATTTCATTTTTCCTTCAAATTTGGCAAGTGAGACACCCAATGGGTAGAGCCCAACAAGGTGAATACATCAAGACCACTTTCATCTTTTGGAGCTTCTTTCTCTCTCCTCTGCGGGAATTTTTCCAGAGCAGTGCAAATATGGCTGAGAGGCACTTTTGGCATATTGATATCTTCTTCATGAAAGACTTTTTGATCAGGCTAATGATATGGTTGGATGCACCATACAACACTCTAGATATCCACACTCTCAGAATATTTTTATCATCATCCTATGAGATGTGGCGGGAATATCCCTAAGGGCAGTTAGGAATATTTTACCAATAATTCTATACTTGGACAATTTTTGATCTTCTCCTAGGCTTTGTCTAATTTCCCTAAACCACAGTTTTGGCAGGTCCATAAATTATTCTTCAGGGTCTCTTTGGACAAACTAAGACCATGGTTGAGTAGAAAAACAACAACCTACAATATCCCCATGTGCTGTAGGAATTTTCTTCAACACACAATTTGTGGTGGGCATCCTATTAAGGCTACTTGGACCAATTTCCCATACTTAACCAATTTCCATATTTTCACTAATTTGTTGTATTTCTCCAGAATGATGTCATAATGCAACAATGATTTCAACTTCATGCAACATCGTCATCTATGCTATGCCATGCCATGCACGAATCATCCTTAGTGCGGGCATCAACCTTAATGTAGGCATCACTTAGCCCCTTTACAACACTTAGCCATTTTTCCTTTGTCTTTAGTATGCAAAATAAAAAATTTCTCCTATTTTGGCAAGTTGATATTTTCCTTATCTGATCACCATAAGAAAAACCAAGAGCATGCCTAGATATTCATTTCAACAATGAACAGGACCATATCATCTGATGAATTTTATCATCAAAGGAACACCCCCTTGCAGGCATTTCCAAATGTTCTCTCAAACTCTTTGTCTAACACTTAACTAGTTCTCTTCAAATCCTAGGTCACCAAGGTGATTTCATTTTTCCTTCAAACTTGGCAAGTGAGATACCCAATGGGTAGAGGCCAACAAGGTGAATCCATAAATACCACTTTCTTCTTATGGAGCTTCTTTATTTCTCCTCGACGGGCATTTTTATGGAGCAGTGCAAATATGGTTGAGAGGAACTTTTGGCAGATTGATATCTTCTTCCTGAAAGACTTTTTGGTCAGGCTAATGATATGGTTGGATGCACCATACAAAACTATAGAGATCCACAATATTAGGATATTCTTATCATCATCCTATGAGCTGTGGCGGACATTTCCCTAAGGCCATTTAGGCAGGATTTTTATGCCTGAACAGACACTCTATGGTTTAAATTAGTGAATTTGGCTCTGTAATGCATGCTGGGGGTGCATTTGAGTAAAGCAATCCAAAATTGACTTGCTTCAGTAAAATGAATGCACATGCCTGATTTCTTTGTCAAATTCAATGAATAAAATAGGAGATTTATTATTATTATTATTATTCCTCTTTTAGCATTTTAATATTTCCAATATTTTACCTGATACCTTCTCCTTTAGATTTTTTTCTAAATTCTAGCCCTAATATTGAATATGTTTTTTTCTAGGACAATGTGTGCATTTCCTCGAGGGACTCAACCCTGATTACAGTTTACATTTTTTCTAGTCATCTAGTTTTCTAAAATTCTAAATGGCGTTTTTTCATTTTCCCATACCTCAACCTATCAAATGCGTGATGAACTAATTGAGTGTCAAATGCGTCATTTAATCTTATAAACCTTTAAATGGTGGTTTTCGCTTTTCCATACTTGTCATATTTTGAATTGTCAACTGAGTGTCAAATACGTCACTTAACAAGGAAAAATGTTCTACAAACCATCAAATTCTATGATTCAATGAACCTGAATCGATTCAGTTTCTGATGGAATTGAGAATGATTGCATCACCCAGACGTGAACTCAACATTTCCTCGTGATCAACCTTTTTTTCCCACCTTTCAATTATTTGAAGGGCCAACACAATGCACATATCCATATTTGTCCTGACCCCATGGATTCCTTCCTAGTAGCTGCAGAAAATTACAAATCATGATGGTTCTTATGGACATTGATAAATAGGGGTCACTATTATCAGTAGGCTATGTATTGACTCAATTATCTATGTTCGTAAATTTTTGTCTAGTATGGCCGTAGATGTGCACAAATTTGAGTTCACTGATAGTATGAGTGAAATGGGTAGAATTGGAAAGAATGGGAGATAGTCTCATCTGGGTTCGATGGCTTTCACTGGCAGTTCCATTCCATCTTATCGTTTTTATGTTCATTTGGAAATCCTTTCCCATCATTGAGTGAAGTCTTTCCTATACTGAGTCAACACCTTGTCCCTCTTCAACAACCCAAGCATTCCCTCTTGGTGGCATAGAAGGATTGATTTCTTCAATTCCAACTATTATTTTATCCATACTAGATGGGTATTGCATGTTGTTTTCCACTGAGCATTTTTGTCTTAGCATTTCTCTCTTCCTTATCATTTTATTATTCCATTGGCATTTCCCTTTTGTTTTTATGAGACCTCTCACGCAATGTGTATCACTATTATAATTCTTCTCTACTCGCATCTCCCATCCATATAACTGGAATGCAACTTCCTCTTCTACTCCCTTTCTACCCCTTTCATTGAAACATATCCACTTTAGCCATGTTTTCCCCCATGTGTTGCACTGTCGTGTCAGCCTTGTTTCACAGTAGTTGGTATCTCCATTTGAAGCCGAGAAAGTACAACAGAGGACGAGTTGGATTGAGGGTAAATCAACATTTCAATTTTAGTCTAATGAAATCCACTTGTAACATGGTCAATCTGACCCTTGAGGTCTATAAATAGAATGTAATAGGTAGTAGGGACAATTAGTATTGAAGGTGTTGTTTGATGTTATTTATTCAATTGTAAACTATCCCTTTGCTATGTAATGAAATAATAATATAATAAAAATTCCCTTGGGCCCCTTTTAAAACTTTCTTGAGTATCGATCTGGTTATATTTTGCATTATCTCTGTTTTTTTCCTAGGAATGTCTTATATTTGTTATGTTCTCATTTATTTATTTATGTAAGGAAGGATGATGATTTATATTATAATAAAAAAGATACAGATGATACAAACTTGCAGAGCCATGAGATTGGTTTCCAAACAACTATCCAATTCAACCTCTTTTCTAATTTGTCCTTGTCATGCCAAAATTCTATAAATACAAGATTTACTAGAGAAACTATGATGCCCGTGAACAAGAAACCAAAATGTACAGTTGTTCTATTTTCATTTCAAATGTTGGATGCATTATTATTTCAAAATAGATTTTTTTATGCCTAAAATTAAAACTATACTAGTCTAATTTGGTTTTTGTATGCAAAATTCCAAATTTCATACCTAGAGTGTACTTCGATTGGAATTGGTGTGCATTTTTTAGTTCTGGCCATGAAAAATTGGAAAATACTATCAATTGTTGTTTTGGATGACTTGGATTTTATTGTAGATCATACAATTTACAAAAATGAATAAAAGAGTTTGTAGAAAAGGTTGGTATGTCTATGTTATAGTGCAATTTATTCAATATAACATGAAATGCAAGCCAATGTGTGCATTTCCTCGAGGGACTCAACCTTGTTTTTTACAATGTGGAAATCACATAAATTTGGAGTTTCCTTGTAGAGCATAGGTTTTTATGTCTAAAATTTAAACTTTAAAGTATTATTTAGGTTTTTATGCATGAACAGACACTCTGTGGTTTGAATCAGTGAATTTGGCTTTGTAATGCAGGCTGGGCGTGCATTTGAGTGAAGCTATCCAAAATTGCCTTGCTTCAGTAAAATGCACGCACATGCCCGATTTCTTTGTCAAATTCAATGAATAAAATAGGAGAGTCTTTTTTATTATTATTCCTCCCCTTTTATCATTTTAATATATTTCATATGTCAATTCATTTGTAGAATATTTACGAAGAATATATTTCATCATTTGTAGTTTCATACACTCTTCTCAGTATGGGTTGCACATTAAACTCTTGTAGATATAGGGAAAATGCACATATGGATTACACATTACACTTGCATTACACATTAGAAACACATTAACTATATCAAAATATATGCATTGCCGAGAAATACTTACAAGTTATATTACAACAATATTAGTATGTACATACACATCAATTGTACACCATATTATTCTAGAACTCTAGGATTATTGGGAGGTTTTTACAATTCCTCCTTTTTAGAATAAGAAAACTCGTTATAGATTCTCTTGCCTTTTCCCGAACCCTCCAGTTCTACAAAAGCTTCATCAACCATATGTTGTAATTTTTTTTCTTGCTCTTTCACTTTTTTTGCAAGACTTATCACTTTTGTATGCAATCTATCTTTTTCTTCTAGGAATTTCTTCAACATCTCTACATTATTGTTTTTCTGCTTTGAGTGCTCATCTTCCTTTCTTTTAATATCATCCTTCATCCACTTCAACTCAGATTGAAGTGCACTTAATTTTCTCTTGACCTGTTGTACCTCCTTCTCAAGCTCTTGTTCCCTCAAATCTGTATCAGATGGAGTATACAAAATTGCTTCTGCCACATGTTTCTCCTGCAAAGCTTTAATTTGGGATTTCAAATCTTGTATCTCACTATCACATCCCAAAAGTGGTGCTTTTCCCTTCTCCAATAGTTTTTGGTGAAGGCCTCTAATTTCGGCCTCCTTCTCCTCTATCTTCTTCTTCAATGTTGGATCTTATGAGCCAAATGTAAACTCTACAACATGGATTGTTGAAGAAACTTCATTCAAGGTCTTCTCTCGTTGTTGCAAGGACTTCTGAAACTGGAGTAATCTCTCCATAGTTACATCACCAAGTTTTGTACTGCCAAAAAGGTTTGGTATGTTGACCTTTTTACCCTTGACTATTGATTCTTCTAGTGTGCAAACCTGTTTAGTCTTGACTGTTCATTCTTCTGGTGTGTAGACTTGTTTACCCTTGACTGTTGATTCGTTTCCTCTTCCAGCTCTTTTATCCTCGAGAGTTGTTTTAGCAACTCATTTTTTTTAATTGTTTTATTCAATTTTTCCAATCTTGTTTCATATTCTGCAGTCTTATTTTGATGTTTAATGATCATTTCTCTCATTCTTTTTTTCAAACGAAACCTTCAAACCAACAATAAATGTTTCTTTCTGCTTCAATTCTTGTTGAAGTTCTACTTCCTTACCAAATACATTCTTCAGTGGTGGGATGTTCAAAAATTCCCATTTTTCAGCTCATTTTCAGGTTTCCCTATAGTTTCCTCATCTTTTTTCTTTTCATCCTGAAACATGTCTTTCAGTCTGTTAAGTTCAGAAATCAATTCTTCTAGAACTATGCTAAATCTAGAACATTGATCCTTAATAAGTTTATCCTTCTGGCCAATTATTTTTTCAGTTTCCACAATTTTTTCCTCTAAACCTGTAACACGATGTACCAAATCAAGAATTTGGACATCCTTAGTTATGCACAATTCGTCGCTAGCTGTGAAGGAATCCTCCCACGAGGTAGATTGTTCTTTGAAATGGACCATTTTATCAAATAGAGAAAAAACAAATATACCATCAAAATAATCTGAATCAGGTTTTTGTATATTCCTTGAGGATCTATTCCATTTTTAGACCATTCCTGGGAACAACAACCCATTTCCCACAAATTTTACTGGCCATATGAATATTTTCTAGCTTGGGGTTTTTCCATGAGTTTAACATTTCCCCCTCTCTTTGTGGAATTTTGGTTTCTCTGGTAACCAAATCGGGGTCTATATGAACCCTCTTCCCAAAAATATGCAATTCGATAGCCCCATGATCATAACTATAGATGGCATCATCTATCTTGTCATTTTGGAAATTAAAATGTCCAAAAATAAACCTATCCACTCCTGTTCTTAAAAGGATATTTAACATACCAGTTGGCCATATGCTTGTATCACTCCATTCATCAGCATTCTCTTGGAATTTTTTCACCGTGAACCATTAAACCAGGGAACGCCGCACTTCTCTTGATGTCATGGTAGAGAAGGCCCTTTTGTTTGTTGTCATGGTGCAAGACGCCCCTATTTCATTTGTTGCCATTGTACGCGACGACCCAATTTCAATTGCGGTTGTGGTTGGTTTGGTATGCACGCCAGGGTATTTTTTAGGGGTGAAATTTTGTCAAATGGCTACTTTTTGGGGTTTTTTTCAAAAAATAAATTCGCTATTTGGTCATTTTCAGTGTCTAATATTGCCTATATTTACATAAATATGTTTTTTTATCATAATATTTGCCAAAAACTACAAATTTCATTGTTAATTTTATGTTTCACATTTATATTCGCCTACCTATCTCTAAACATGTTTTTTCAATCCAAAACAATCGCCTATAGTACTATATTTAAGTATAATATTAGAATCCTAAAAAAATACACTGATGCACGCTGAGGAATGCATGCTCAAGAATGAAAGCTGAGGAATGCACGCTCAATAATGCAAGCTTAGGAATGCACGTTGGGGAATGCACGCCGAGGAATGCATGCAAATGAGTTTTTTTTAATTGATTTCACGTATATTGGTTTTTTTTCACAAATTCAAGTATATTGGGTTATGAAGTAAATGTCCCTATACCAACGTAGATCCAAATCCTAGGCTCTATCAAGTGCCGAGAGGGATCAAATCTCTCTAGGTGCAAACCTCTTCTTAGTTATTGCACTCAATGAGCTATCAACTTTGGTGTGTCCTATATATAGCCATTGATTTGATTCAAACCAAAAGACACATCTTTTTTATTTAAGGTCCACATATAATATTTTTGTTATTAATATTTAATATTATTTATGACTGACATATAATATTTTTTATTTTGTTAGGAACGAAAATTACAACATTTCCCCATAAATGGTTTTAAAACCATATGCAAGGCCCTCCTACAACCATGGGTTGTTTAGGAGGCCTTCCACATGGTCTTGAAACCATTTGCAAGGCCCTCCTAAACCATGTACAATAAAACCATGGGTTGTTTAGGAGGCCTTGCACATGGTTTTAAAACCTTGTGTAAGGCCTTCCTAAACTATGTACAATAAAACCATGGGTTGTTTAGAAGGCCTTGCACATGGTTTTAAAACCATGTGCAAGGCCAACATTTTTTTTCCGATAATTCATTTTTTTTTAATTTTTTTATTTTGTTAGGTAGGAACATTACAACATCTCCTCCATATTGTATTTTTTTTCCTCACCCACAATTTTTTTCATGAATAATTAATTTTTTACCTTTTTATTGTTTTGTTAGGTAGGAAGATTACAACATCTCCCCCATATTAGGTTGTTTTTCTTGCCGACATTTATTTTGGCCTATAATTAAAAATTTTACTTTTTTTATTAATAAAAATAACGCTACTTAATGTTATGTAACGTTACAAGATCTCCCCCATAGTCCCCCATACTGGGTTGTAGAGCGCCTCTCGGCACAATCATATGAAATAAATATTTTTCATAAAATACATAAACTTATCCTGGCCTCAATTGAGTTAAGAAAATAGATTACTATTATTGTTATTTATTGCAGATGAATTTGTTTCTTTATGCAAGTTTATCCTTTACATATTTAATTTTAGTCATTTTGTTATTCTTGCTACACTGTGGAAAATAAATTATATTAATGTTAAATATGATCAAAAGTGATCATTGGAACCGCCAATTACATCATGTAGAAAACCTTAATGGAGTGCCTTACGAAACTCCACCCTATGGACATTAAAAGCCAAAGTATCTAGATAGAAGATGTTATTAACTCATACAGTTGTTAGAAGATGAACTTATCAAAACCCCCGATCAATCACTATAAAGCTCCTAAAACCTATCTGACTTATCATCTAGAGTACAGATTATAGCCACGAAGGTAACCTTTGTAATATTGGTTCATTGTTGGTTTATAGAGATTGAAAGAGAATTTGTATGTGATTCTCTCCCATGTGATCTTGTGGGGATGAATTCCAAGCTTATGAGTCAGTACATTGACTTTGTTTTTTTTTGTAAGTTCGATGTTATTCTATTAAAAAAAGGAAATTATGGTACATACGATGTTATAGTACAAAGACGCAAATCTTCTAATAAGAAGCAGACATAGAAGTTCAGAGAGGAATCAAACCCTCCCTCCAAGAGGGAAAATAGGTCCACAAAATCGGAACCCTCCCTCCAGGAGGGAAAACAAGCCCAAAAAGATAAACATATACAAAAAACTCACTTGTTCTTGGAAGAACCAGACTAGTAGTGTTATATGCATGTAAAAACCTTGGTATGGCTTACAGAGCCTTATATAGCCGAAAGAAGACATGAAATCATGACGAAGCCTGATTATGCTTTATAGAAGGGATCCTCCACAATGGGGTAGCCAAAGCCTTTGGAAGTTGGCTACACTGTCCCGTTTGGCACGTCCGTTGGATTATCACTGGAAGAGTGCATTACCTCATCGCTAGTGGAGTCATCCCCATCATTGGTACCTGCAGGGGGTTGCTTTGAGGGGAGAGGGGCAGTCTTTTTTTCCAAGACTGGGTTGGACGAGAATTTGCCCACTGGGAGAGTAGAAGCGCAGCTTTGTGGTGGAGGAATGGAGGTGGACGGAGGGGCTAGGGTGGAGGCTGGGGAAACAATGGATCTAGGAGGAGCTATCGATGGGGGTGGAACTGCTTGAGGAGCTAACGATGGGAGCAGAGTAGGAGGTATAGGAACCAACGTGTGAGAACAAAGGATGCGGCGAATGAGCAGATTATTGAAGACCCAATAGTTTCTCCTCCACTCCAGTGTTCTTCTAGAAGCATTGACAGCCATGGATAATTCATCCTCCCGGTAATTGACAATCCTCTGGACCTCTTTAGGAATTTCCATGTCAAAACCATCCCCACTGGCCTGTGCTGAGAGTGGGATATGGCGCTCCACCTGAGCACCTCTACCCTGACAGCCTCGACGTGGGACACCTCATTGCCTCCTGGACATGGTGGAATGGAGAAAGAGACTGAAATAACCAGATTTGAGAGAACAATTGCAGTGGGGGAATAATGTTGGGAACATCGAAGGATGGAGATGTTGGAGTTACTGGAGCAAATGAGATGGCTGGAGATGAGACAGAGAAAATAATGGTGGGCATGTCGGCCCATGCAATAGGCTGGAAAAATAATGTAGCCTCGCTGCGAGTTGACGGTTGAGTACCATCGTCCAAGCTGTAGCTAGCCACGTCCCATGTAGGGGTAAAGGCTCTTAGTTAAGATAAGGGACATAGTGACATCACGCGGGGGAGGGTTGGCCCTATTAGCCTCCCTCATGTCATTATTGACGTGGCATACACCCACATCCGAATCAATACATTGACTTTGTTGTTGATAGATTGCTGGTGCGTATACTTAGAGGTTTTATATTTTGTACTAATCAAAATCATTGCATTATTATGATTCATCTATTGATTTAGTAGTGCTATTGTGGCGTTGGTCAGGGCTTGATTTGTAAATTATTTTTGTGATGCATTCATGTTGCCTTATATTGTGCTAAAGTTTTTCATGTGCTACAGAGTTGTTTTTTTCCAAGGGAAAAAAAAGGAAAATGTAATGTTAGATACCCAATGGGTAGAGTCCAACAAAGTGAATCCATCAAGACCACTTTCATCTTCTGGAGATTCTTTCTCTCTCCCCAACAGGCATTTTTCTAGAGCAGTGCAAATATGGTTGAGAGGCACTTTTGGCAGATTGATATCTTCTTCCTGAAAGACATTTTGGTTAGGATAATGATGTGGTTGGATGCACCATACAACACTCTAGATATCCACACTCTCGAAATATTTTTATCATCATCAAATGAGTTGTGGCGGGCATTTCCCTAAGGCTAGTTAGGCAGATTTTACCAATAATTCCATTTTCACTAATTTGTCGTATTTCTCCAAAATGATGTCATAATGCAACAATGATTTCATCTTCATGCCACATCATCATATATGCCATTCCATGCCATTCTGAAATCATCCTTAGTGTGGGCATCAACCTTAATGCGGGCATAACTTAGCCCCTTTACAACACTTAGCCATTTTTCCTTTGTCTTTAGTATGCAAAATAAGATTTTTCTTCTATTTTGGCAGGTTGATATTTTCCTTATCTGATCACAATAAGAAAAACCAAGAGCATGGCTAGATAGCCATTTCAACAATGTAGAAGACCATATCATCTATTGAATTTTATTATCAAAGGAACACCCCCTTGTGGGCATTTCCAAATGGTCTCTCAAACTCTTTGTCTAACACTTAACCAGTTCTCTTCAAACCTTATGTCACCAAGGTGATTTCATTTTTCCTTCAAACTTGGAAAGTGAGATTCCCAATGGGTAGAGGCCAAAAAGGTGAATCCATCAAGACCACTTTCATCTTCTGGAGCTTCTTTCTCTCTCCTTGATGGTCATTTTTCTGGAGCAGAGCAAATATGGCAGAGAGGCACTTTTGGCATATTGATATCTTCTTCCTGAAATACTTTTTGGTTAGGCTAATGATATGGTTGGATGCACCATAAAACACTCTAGAGATCCACACTCTCAGAATATTTTTATCATCATCCTATGAGATATGGAGGGCATTTCCCTAAGGCCAGTTAGGCATATTTTACCAATAATTCCATACTTAGACAATTTTTTTTCTTCTCCTAGGCTTGGTCTAATTTCCCTAAACCACAATTGTGGGAGGTTCATAAATTCTTCTTCAGGGTCTCTTTGGACAAACTTAGACTATGGTTGAGTAGAAAAAACATCAGCCTACAATATACCCATGTGCTACGGGCATTTTCTTTAACAAAACATTTGTGGCAGGCATCCTCTTAAGGATACTTGGACTGATTTTCCCATACTTATCCAATTTCCTGATTTTCACTAATTTGTCGTATTTCTCTAGAATGATTTCATAATACAAAAATGATTTTATCTTCATGCCATATCATCATCTATGCCATACCATGCCATGTCGGCATGATCCTTAGTGTGATCATCAACCTTAAAGCGGGCATCACTTAGCCCCTTTACAACAATTAGCCATTTTTTCTATCTTTAGTATGCAAAATAAGATTTTTCTTCTATTTTGGCAGGTTGATACTTTCCTTATCAGATAACCATAAGAAAAACCAAGAGCATGGCTAAATAGCCATTTCAACAATGAATAGGACCATATCATCTGATGAATTTTATCATCAAAGGAACACCCCCTTGCGGGCATTTCCAAATGGTCTCTCAAACTCTTTGTCTAACACTAAACTAGTTCTCTTCAAACTCTAGGTCGCCAAGGTGATTTCATTTTTCCTTCAAACTTGGAAAGTGAGATACCCAATGGGTAGAGGCCAACAAGGTAAATCCATCAAGACCACTTTCATCTTCTGGAGCTGTTATCAGGAATATATCACCTTCTGTGGACAAAAGTTGTTCCTGTGGTATGAATCGTTCAGATCCAAAACAAATGAGTGAATAACTCAATTGAATACCTTCCTTGAACATTATAGACGCCTGAAATGTAACTCCTATGAAAGACCTGTATACCTGTAAGACATATCAAACATACAAAGACATCAAAGCTACCAGAAAATCATCTACACATCCATATTAGTGACTAAGGAATCCACTAACATATATGTGAGATTTACGCAACAAACATGTGGGAAGGAAATCAAATTTTCATTAGAAAATAAATGAAATATCTTACAACCATGTGCCTTAGTGTCGATACACTCCTTCACAAGACTAGCACCTTGTCCCCGACGTCTCCAACTTGCTCCACAATTTATCTCTGATGGATTAGGCTAGGGTATCAATTCAACAGCATAACTCTACTATTCTTCTCTCCCCACTCAACCATGGAGTATGAGCTTGTATTTATAGGGCTCAAATGGATAGGATGGTTAAGAGATTGGTGGGTGAGGTGGCTACAAGATCCTACAAAAAGGGATCTCGACCTTAACCAACCAAGGTGAGTAGGGATAAGGTTAGACACGAGGCTCTTGATCTAGAAGCCTCGAGAAAACTCCTTTTTTCACCTTTTACCAAGGGCACCACTTATACCCCTTTATTACAGAGCAGTGATGGGTAGGAACCACGCCAACAAAATAGGTTAAAGGCAGTGGCACCGCTTGGTTCTGACACAACTAGTGTGGTGCTAAATAGGGTACCGCTTATCTGCTTGAAGGTAGAAGCGGTGCTGCAAATTTATATGTTGGAATCAACAACTAGAGCAGGATTCTCTTCAAGTTTGGGATTTGAGGGAAAATGTCTTGTGTTAGGGATCCTATCACATGCTGGTGATATATTTTGAGTGTAACAGAATGCCCCCCAAAGCATGAGGCTAGAGGGATATGATAAGCGAGAGCTTTGATAGAGCAAGTTATCACTTCAAGGTAAGAGCTATCTTGATCAAAGAGTGTCATCGAACAAGCATCTGCAATACATCAATACTTTGACTCATGAATAGATGTAACCTCATCACGGCTATATACCAATACAAGATAGATCCATGAGAGGAATAGACAACCATGGCTACTAGAATACATCGTAGATCCATGTAATAGAAGACTCAAACTTGGACATAGCTACCAAATATATAATGTAGATCTATGTCATATAGACACAAATTTGAGCATAGCCACGATGATACAAATGTGGATCCATGCTGGTACTTCATACAATATACTCCATCGCAACCTAGAGAGCAAGCTATGAGCACTTAACAAATACCCAGGGTCTTCGTCTTGTCTTCCACGAAGTACGATTCTATCCATGTGATTACAATGTTCTGAATTCAAACATGGTAGAAACCACTTGATTACTGGTCAATGATGTGAACCGTTAACAAGTGCGAGTGAAATCACCATTGATGTCAATGATTCCCAAGGTACCCTAGTACAATCTAGTAAATGTGAATAGATGTCTTGGTGTCGAACACCCAATAGAGTCTTCCGATCAGAGGCCAATGATGTGAACCTTTGTCGATAGTGAGAGAATATATCATTGAGGCATACAAATCTCAAGGTACTAAATTTGTTTCTAAGACTATTTCCCGGATGATGAGTTGATGTCGATAGGAATAGTCTCATCGAAGGAGGCCCATGATGAATCCCACATTGACGACACAAAACTTGGAACAAATTTTTGGAATATCGTATATCACATAACCATAGGACTGACTCAAAGTACTGACATAAGGGTTGTTTTAACTCCAAAGGTAAACTTCTTTATCCCTTTGAACATTGGGTGGCACGACGAAAGACTTGGCAGCATGACTAGACCATACAGACACACAATGCGACAGTGGACAATGCATTCTTTTGAAAGACTCAAAGGAGTGACATGACTCATGAAAGTGGATCAACTTGTTGGTTAGTTGAGTACCCAATTGACTGAATGATATGCAGACAAGTGCCATGTTCAAAGTTGACAAACTACTGCCATTGGATTTGCAAAAATGATTCCCTTCCCTTAATCCCACCATCATGATTGATGAGTGCCTCTTTTTGTTTTTACGAGTTCAAAAAGGGTAACAAACACTCATTTAATCCTATCTGAAGACAAGTCCATTCCCATACATTTCATGAACCTGGGAAAGGAGGGGTTTGATCCCAAAAAAGGGTCTCTCAGTGTTTAGTTTAACGAGTCCAATGAAAGCAAACTCAACATCGTTCATATTTAGAGAGTCTGAATGAAGACAAAATAAAACTCCAAAGGGTCCTTTTTCGTAAAATAGTCTATTCGAACTGAAAAAGAGATAACCTATTGTCAGAGAGACGACTCTTCAAATAATTTTACGGGTATGAAGAAGACAAGTACTCGACAATCTTTTCATATTTAGGGAGTCCGAAAAGAGCTTAAAGGAGACTCCATTAGGTCTCTTTTTAAATGATGGGCAGTTTTACGAGCCTAAAAAGAATCAGAAAAAAAGACTCAAAACTTTGATACTGAGTTTTGAGAGCGTGACCAAAGTGTCGAAACAAACGCTCGGGGCCTTTTTTCGTTTTAAGGAAGTATGAAAAAGTCAAAAACAAACTCCCCATAGACTTTTACTATTTTCATTTCTACCCTTGCAAAACTCAATAGCAACGTTAATTCTCAAAAAATGACTTTTAATGAGTCATACGGATGGATTTTATAATGATAACGATTTTAAAATATTAAAATGACATTAAAAAACCCTAAAATAGCTATATAAAAGTCATTTCAAATAGTAAAAATCAAAACATTTCACTATTTACCACTAGTCAAGAGAATTTTGGAGCAACTTTGAACCAATGATCTTCAGCTGCTGATTCTGGGAGATTCGACCATCTGATTTGAGAGCTGTCAGAGTTAGGTAAAAGACAAAACCCTAATATTTCACTTTTAAGTATTTTTTTTGGTTTTAGGAGGATTTTTGGCCATTTTAGGTAGGCCCTAATCTTAAAATGTGGGCACCGCTCTTGCCCCTTACGGGACAGACGGTGCATCATGAGAACCGCGCTTCTAATACTACGCTCAAGAGGTGCCACCACTCTGTGCAAACACGGCTCAGGAGGTGATGGCCATGAGCTTAGAAAAATGTGTGGAAAAGCAAAAATACAAGCTTTTGATTGATTTTACTAATTGGGGATGCTTTTAACTAATCCATTAATGGTTTTGGCAGGTTTTCAGCAGTTGAAAATGGTGATATGGAAGGAACGACAGCATGATGATGATGATTCCCTTGCAGAAAGAAATGTGGGATGTATAGCGGCATTAAGGAACTGCAACCTCCTCAATTTCTTCTGCACACCTAGTATGGTGTCTCATGAGAGATTGCTGGATTATATACTCCATATGTGGAATCCAGACCAGCAATAATTCAAGGTGGGGGCACATGTGTTGAACATTGACGTAGAATATATCTACTTCTTGACTGGATTGTCGAGACGAGGAGCCTCGATTTCATTGACTGGTTCTCGTGGAGGGGACGTGACTACTCAGGAGCTGATTATCGCCACTGCCTTCCTGGTACTAGACCTTTAGGGAAGAATATTACCATCCAAGCAATAGTGGATCTTCCTCTCTGCACTCTTCTTTTTACCATGCAAAGGATGGCTGGGAGCCAAGGGCCTCATCAGGCTTCTAGGGCACATATGATGTATGCGATAGAGGCTATGGCACATACAGTTTTCAACTGGGCGGAGACATTTCTACCGGTCTTTAAAGACCACCTGACCAACTATCGACAGGGAGAACTAAAATAGTTTGTTTATGGTTCTATATTAGCCTGTTTCTTTTTTGAGCGGGTCCCTCAGCTGAGACCCCAAGTGGTTTTTACTGAACTGAGGGAGAGAGACCCTTATATGTTGAGGTGGGTCGGGATCATGGCCCATACAGGAGTAGGTAGAGGGAAGGTGAAGTTCGGGGCTCCATTCTTATGATGGCTTAGTGACCAGATCCTCATGATTGAGGATTATGCTTATGCATGCACTGATTTCAGGGGGGACCCTGACCTACCACTTCCACCTAGCGGACAGTGGGGAGACATGGGTAAGAAACAAAACCCTAAGACAACTATTTGTGTTTTTTGTCTTTTAATGTAATTTATTTTCTATGTATATTAGCGAGACCTGAAATTTTCATGTAGATGTAGGAGTTGCATGACCTGGGGGATCATCCCCACTGGACAGACGAGTGTGAGCTTGATTTTTTCAATGAGGTGATGACCCTATGGGAGAGCTGGAGGAGAACCTAAAGAGGTTGGCATTGGACATACCTGATGCATCCATTGGTGATCTCTCGATGTGCTATCAAAGGCACACAACAGGGGTGCCAGGCCGTTTCAGCCATCTACTACGTAGAGTAGTGCGGGCCGTTATGTGCTACCATGAGCATCACTAGCTCCTACATGATGTATCACTGAAAGCTGCCATAGCTTCATATTTTTGTATGATTTTGTGCTACCTGAAAGCCAGAGTGCTTCAAATGAGGTCTTGTGACCTATTTTTGTAACAACACTTATATATATACAGATTTTTTCTTCCGATGTTTATGCTTCAAATGGGAAATGTATTTACATGAGTTTTTATATGTCCTAACTATTTATTTACAATGTTATGAACCATGTTTAACTTTCATGCTATGAATGAGCAATATACCGGTCTAGGATATAATTTGCTAATGAATCAGCAACTGCATCGTCTGCCCTAGGAATATGTCTATAAGTAATGACTTGAAATGACCTTTCTAATAAACGTACCCTCCAATAGAGATGGAGTAGTATAGGGTTTTAGATGGTGTAAACCTAGTATAAATGACAAACCACCAATTGCGAGTCCATGAATACTACCAAGTCACAAATGTCCTGGGATGTAGCCTCAGTCAAGAGACCTATGACTGCTTCATACTCAGCGATATTGTTGGTAGCAGGACTAATACAAACTGCTCCTGAACTCACTAGATCATGTGCAGGGGAATATAGAATCCAAGCAACTGAGGCAAGGTTCAGGGTATGGCGGCAAGCAAGATCAGCAAATTCATAAAAATCCATATGATCTGCATAACCAAAACATGGTATAAACAGTCTAGACATTAAACTCAAAACCATATTGAAAGTACCAAAACACACTAAAAATTCAAATAATGTACATATATACAAGGTACCATACATGAATTATCTAGGCATAGTACCTCTTCAGGTACAACCCATTGCGAGGTTTCCCGAAGGGGATTCCATCATAATCCATGACCTTGTAGGCCCCTTTTTCTAAAACCCTGGAAACGATAAAAGGACCATACCACATTGATTCAAACTTCCCTTTTCCGAGCTGATCATGTCTCTGATCACAAGTCAGGACTAGGTCACCTTCATTAAACACATGAGGCTCGACAGATTTATCGTATTGTGCCTTGTCATGTTTCTTATGTGCCTCATTAACTAAGGCAACATCTCGTCTGGTTTCGTCAAGGTTGGTTAAATATAAAAAACTTTCTTCCTCGGTAGAAGTATTAGGGAGAAGTTCAACGGCAAGTTTCAAAGACGGAATATAACACTGAATATGTAAGACAGCTTCTAGTTCGTATACTAATTGAAAAGGTGTAAAACCAATTGTTGTTTTCACTGAATTTCTATAAGCCCAAAGAGACGAGAAGAGAGTCTGGTGCCAGTTGGATTTGTGATCTCCAACCATCCGACGTAGCATATTTTTTAAAACTTTGTTAATGGCCTCAACTTGACCATTAGCTTGTGGATAATAGGAGGTTGAGTTTTCATGGCAAAAAACCAACTTAGCACTTAACTCTACCATCATCTGATTCCGGAAATGTGATCCATGATCAGTGACAATAGACTGAGGAACTCCAAACCTAGCTATTACATGGTTAAAAAGAAAGAGGGCAACAATCTTACCATCCTCTACATATGTATGCATAGCCTCATCCCACTTAGTGAAATAATCCACAGCTACTATGATGTAGCCATGGCCCCCAATCTCACCAGGATTGTCAAGTAGGTGCAACTCGCAATATACCACAAGGGTACGTGCATAGTAATCTCCCCAAATGTTGTTTTCGATGTATTGCTCCACATAGGATGACCAAAGGGATTTTCTCAGATAGATAGGGTATCCTAGTGGGGTCTCCTGATATACGCAAGGTACGTGGGAGCTCAAATTGGTAGTAGTGTTGTCTAATGCACAACCATTCACAAGGGGCCTTCTGATATACAATCGAGTACGTGAAGTACCTTTCTATATACCTCAAGGGTACATGAGAGGTTGTTCGATATACCGACGATACGTGGAAGAACTGTGCGAGTCCTAGGATGTAGTGCAGACAAGTAACAATAGCTCCTATGCTTAACGATGCATGAACACATAATTAACCTAGAACTCAAATTTATATACAAATTTTAAGCCTATAACTACCGTTAATTTTAAAGTGGATGGTTAGGTGAATGCATGAGGTTTTGACAGAAAATTAAAACCATGCAGATATGAGGTGCAAGTTCACTCACTTTACCATTCAGTATGCCTAATTACGGGAAGGAGAGAGGTTGTTTTTCTTTTCAATTTTTCTTTAAAACAAAAAATTCCCCAAACAACTAAACTAAAAACTCCTTTTTCCGAGCATACAATCAAACAACACTTTCTTCAAATCAACTCTTTTGAAAACACACAGGTAGGGTAATATCTCTTTTCAAATGAAGAAGAAAGACAAACAACACTCAAATATGCATATGCAAGCTATGTTTTCGATTTTCTCTGAAGCATGGAAAGATCTAACTTAAACTATTGATACTTTTTCCTTTTTGATGAGATAATGATGCAAAAGAGACAAAAGAACAGAGGATTCCTGAAATATTGTGAGGATAATCAATGAAATAATGACCTAATGACCTAATCTCAACAAATTTTCTTTTTAAACCAAAAAGAAGTCTTTCTCACACTGATCTAAGGGAGTCTTTCTTTTCAGTGCTATTCTATAAAAAACAAAGATCTAATATTACCTATAGTTTCCAGCTAACTCCTTTCAAGAAAAAAAAACTTACAAGCAGTAATGAATGATGAATCTAATCTAGCTTTTTGATTTGAACAAATAAGCAATTTCCACATAAAAATTCCAGATTTCAATCACTCAAGAAAGTTCAAACAAGTATGGATAAGACCAATTAAACACACCAAATCCAAAAAATCACAAATGTTTTACAAAAACTTGAAAAAATCAAAGCCTAAGATAGGCCTACCTGGCACCACACAGATGAAGTTGCTGACAGGCGGTTTTGAGGCAGAACCGCTCCTTGCTCACTGGATTCAGGTGGTGGCACCGCCTATTGCTAATTGGACTCAAGTGGTGGCATCGCTTCTTTCCAAAGGCACATGTGTGGTTCTCTGTAATCACCCAGAACAATAGGAGAGTTAAAAATCAAGTTAGAAATGCCAAAAATCTCATAAAAACTGATGAATCAACCATAATACGGAGCACAGAAAGTTATGGTGGCTCAGATCTGAAGAGATATGAAGATTTCAAACCAAAAAATTCAATAGATTAGATGTGGATCTGACTACAAAGATAGGAGGTTGGAGCTTGGATTCAGACAAGAGTATTTCAGAAACTGAGGAAGAACAAGACGGATCTATTCCCCAGCAGAGTCGCCAAATTGTTTATCAAGAATATATCACCTTCTGTGGACAGAATTTGTTCCTCTGGTATGAATGGTTTAGATCCAGAAAAAATGGGTGAATAACTCGGTTGAAGACCTTCCCTGGACGTTATAGATGCCTAGAATGTAACTCTGATGAAAGACCTGTATACCTGTAAGACATATCAAACATACAAAGACATAAAAGCTACCAGAAAATCATCTACACATCCATATTAGTGACTAAGGAATCCAATAACATATATGTGAGATTTATGCAACAAACATGTGGGAATGAAATCAACTTTGCATTAGAAAATAAATGAAAGAGTTTACAACCATGTTCCTTAGTGTCGATACACTCCTTCACAAGACTAGCACCTTGTCCTTGATAGCTCCAACTTGCTCCATAATTTCTCTTAGATGGATTAGGCCAGGTTATCAATTCAACAACATAACTCTACTATTATTCTCTCCCCCCTCGACCATGGAGTATGAGCTTGTATTTATAGGGCTCAAATGGATAGGATGGTTGATAGATTGGTGGGTGAGGTGGCTACAAGATCCTACAAAAAGGGATCTCTACCTTAACCAACCCAAGTGAGTAGGGATAAGGTTAGACACGAGGTTCTTGAACTAGAATCCTCGAGAAAACTCATTTTTTTCACCTTTTACCAAGGGCATCGCTTATACCCTTTTATGACAGAGCGGTGATGGGTAGGAACCGCGCCAAAAACATGGGTTAAAGGAGGTGGCACCACCTAGTTCTCACACAACTAGTGCAGTACTGAACATGGTACCGCTTATTTGCTTGAGGGTAGAAGCGATGTTGCAAATTTATATGTTGTAATCAACATCTGGAGAAGGATTCTCTTCAAGTTTGGGATTTGAGGGAAAATGTCTTGTGTTAGGTATCCTATCACATGCTAGTGACAGATTTTGAGTGTAACAGGAGCTTCTTTCTCTCTCCTTGGCGAGCATTTTTCCGAAGGAGTGAGAATATGGTTGAGAGGCACTTTTGGCAGATTGATATCTTCTTCCTAAAATACTTTTTGGTCAGGATAATGATATGGTTGGATTCACCATAAAACACTCTAGAGATCCACACTCTCAGAATATTTTTATCATCGTCCTATGAGCTATGGTGGGCATTTCCCTAAGGCCAATTAGGAATATTTTACCAATAATTCCATACTTGGACAATTTTTGATCTTCTCCTAGACTTGGTCTAATTTCCCTAAACCACAGTTTTGGCAGGTCCATAAATTCTTCTTCAGGGTTTCTTCTTGATTTTATTAATTTTTTCTATTGAACTCATATTGGATGAATTATGAATGTGACCCTTTGATGAAGTGACGGATTTCAAGTCCACACACCATAAGGAAACTCGAAGTTGATTTCAAGTGAGGCCAAGGGTCACCTCCACTATTGATACCATGATGTCACCACACAAGAAATCGAATCAAGAGCCCACGTGATTGTTCGTGTTGTCATCATGCTACTTGATAATGGCATGTGTGAGAATTTGATGGACTCCTGGTGAACTTGACTGCTCATGATTATTTTGTAATTTCCTGGCTCGTTATAAGGCCATGATCAAAGTTGTCCTAAGATACTAAGTGAGTGAATACTGGTAAAGAACAGGGATGACTAACTGTTGTTCTGCTAAGGATCATGGTGGTCCTGATACGAGATATGTAATGAATGTTCTGATTAGGAAGCCTATTGTTCGATGTGTTTTATTGATCGTTGGGCGTTGCTTGGAAATTCAGTCATTTCTATACCTTCACGCAAAAGCTTCTCCATCCATTGGGGTAGAGATGTTCATTACATTAGGAAGACCTTCTGATGCTGGTAAGGGAAATGTAAAGATGTTCATTACATTAGAAATACTTTCAGATTCTAGTAAGGGAAACGTTGTCTTGATAAGATGCAAAACCACTGTAGAAGCAGTGCCTAGAGTTCCTAGTCCTAAAAACATCCCGCCGAAGCCTCCAGACAAGGTTGTGGACTCCATTACCACGATTGGTTTGAACGAATGTTCAAACTAGGGGAGAAAATATCGAATGTATTTGTCATCATTGTCCTTGTTGCAAATTTCCAACTCTAATGAAGGTGATGACAAATCCAAACAGGTGCTGCGTTGGCATATCCTATAGGAAGGATATGGTCCCGATAGAAGAAGCAAACAAGAATGACAAGCGCATAAAGGATTTAGTATTGTCGATAAATGGGGCTGTCTTCTCCAAGTCTGTGCAAATAACAATGTTACCAGGAGATATAGATACCGGAAAGAAAGGAAAACACAAAAGGAGCATAAACCTTCCTGTCAGCTGTGAGCACAGGAAGAACATGACTATCAAACACAAAATGAACAATGTAATAACATGGTGACTTCAATGTGCAAATTGAGTAGTATGTATTTAAACTTAGTTTTGATTTTCAAATTCAAAATGATTTGTAGATTGGTTGTTTTGTACAACATAAAAGGTCACGGCCTCAATTGAGTTAAGAAATAAGCTTAATATTATTGTTAATCATTGCATATGAATTTGTTTCTGGATGCAAGCTTATTCCTTTAAATATTTAATTTTGGTCATTTTCTTATTCTTGCTACAATGTGGAAAATAAATTATATTAATGTGGGTTTTTTTTCTCTGTAAATGTATGTTTTTTGCAATAGAAGGCAATAGAAGGATAAACTAATTTACAAAAAAAAAAAAACTTAATGAAAATATGATAGATAGACTGCTCATTCCACATATTCACAACAAAACATCTCATTTCACATGCAACGAAGATTATATAATACTGATGTATTACAAAATCAGAAATTGTGCCCATGGCATAAATTGCAACTTGTGCCCAAAATTTTAATTAAATGTAAAGATTAATCCCGAACTACAAAATTTTTATAAACTATGTCTTGATCTAAGTATAAATATTCAGTAAATCAACTATTCCCAGTTGATACAACATCACTGAAATCACTAGTCACGCAGTATAAGCACTAGTTACATAGTTCAATGTCATCCTTATGCCAAGGAATGAAGCTCAACAAAGCATTTGCTAGATTACATAATGTGTTACTGGGACGTGGTAGAGCTATATTTTCAAATAGACGATATAAAATTTATGTCGGATTCACAATATAATAGCCTTTTCCAATAGGGACATAGTGTACCATTGCATTTGGGTCAGTCTTATGTATTGTCACCCTTTCAACATTAACCCTTGATTTTAATGCAATCAGAAAGCATTTATTTCCTTCCAGCCCCAATTGGGAAGTTGGTGTCAACTCATTAGCATTATCTTGACCCTGCAAATAAATGAGACAAAGTAAGATGCATGGAAATAAGAATTTAAA
>LPNX010096911.1:198729-231665 GCA_001517045.1 Pseudotsuga menziesii
AAGTGTTTACCATATCATCTTCAACCCGTTTATAACCTTGACATCCAGAGGTGTGCAAGTCTGTCTCCTTGTCTCTATTTTCCTTTTTTTTCCTTATATCCTAAAAATAAATTGAAAATAACATATACAAGTCAACATTACAAGCCAATAGACATTCTAAAAAACTTGATTATATAATATGTGAAATTTTTGCTTACCAGGAATTCAGTGGTGGCTCGTGATAGGATGAATTATCTCCACACTTTCTTACTTATCCTAATTGGAGGAACATTTTTTAATCTTCCCTCTGTTGACTCATAAGGGTCACAGTATTTTTTGGTCAACCAATATCTATGATTGTTTTCCTTATGGCCAATGTATTTCATACAATATTCTTTAAGGACCAGAGGAATTATGAATTTTTCTTACAACATACAAGAATTACATTTTTAGATGTCATACATGGTTTGAAAATAAACTTCGAAATCAGCCAAAAATAGAAATGTTGAAAACAAATACATGTAATGTCTAATACTCACATTAATAATGTTCCAAAAGTCCTCATTTAATTGACTTGAAACCTTCCTCCAATCAGAATAATTGATTGGAACCATTTCCCTTGTGAGCACATCTAGTGATGAAGATAGCTTCACGGAGTTTGGACCAATTGGTTGGTTCCTTTCATTGATATGAATTTTGATCTTTTCCTCCAAGTTATTGATTTCTACACATTTAGTTGCTCCTCTACCTTTCTTCTTGACTTTCTTTGTTGATGCTTGTGTAGAGGGATCTTCACCTTGTATACTAATATCTTGTTGTCATTGTTCTTTGTGAACATCTTCTATAAAAGAAGGGCACACAAAGGTGTTATGGATTTCTAAGTCATAAAATTTTATTTATGAAGACCTACAAAATTATACATTAATGAGATTACCTTGTTCTTCATGTTTCTTCGCCTCTTTTTATGTCAAGGGATATTCCCCTTCTACACTGTTATCCATATGGCATGGTTGTTTGTGAACATATTCTATAAAAGAAGGCCACATAAAGGTGTTATGGATTTCTTAATCATAATATTTATAGTTATAAAGATCTAGAAAAATCTGAATTAATGGGCTTACCTTGTTCATGTTGCTCCCAATCCTCCTAAAAAGAGGAAAATGTATCTTTGTCATTTGCTTCTTTGTTAGGACTAGTAGAGTCATTCAAAGGCATAGAAGGTGTCATCTTCTTTGCTATTGTTTGTATTTTCCTCTTCTTTGTAATTGTAACCAAGAATGTTATTAAACATATGCCTAACATCATCATACAATAAAAATAAACATTATATAACTACATAAGGAAATACATTGTTCTATTTATAAATATTTACCTTGTGAGATGCATGTCCCTTTCTTTCCCATTTGATCATTTTGACGCGTTCTTTTTTAAAATTGCATAATCAGACTTTTTTTCCATGTCATAACCTGCTTTGCCTGTTTTTTTTTAAATGATTAGAGTATTGATTAGCCATAGCCTATTAGATTGTTATTAAAGTACAAAGTAATATGTTCTAATAATTTAAATTAAATAAAGTTAGTATTCCCATTTGATGTGACGGGGAATTTTATTTTTTGCAAAGAACTCACAGATGTAACCTCTTGGGTGGATTAGCCACAGTTTATTAATATAAAACCTACTCGTTTCTGTTAAAAAAAAACAATTTAAATTAAATAAAAATAATGATATACTTCAATCACAAACAATCACTTACCTCCATGTCTCCACTTGTACAAAACCTGAATAACCAAAAAAATAAAGTCAATCATCACTCAATTGCTAACTGAAATTTGTTTAAACTATTAATCTATCTAACAAGTTTCAAAAGTAAAAGGGAAGAGTATCTGGACTATCTACTAAAAGGAACATATGTCATAACTTGAGAGAGAGAGAGAGGGTTAGAGTGTTGTAGGTTTAGGTTAGACACGTACAGTAGCCAACAAGATATCTCAGTCTCCAAGAGTGAAGACCCCTCAGCCTTAGAGGTTGCAAGAAAGATAAGGTTTACACAGGAAACCCCAAAGATGAACACGGTAACGGTCTTGCAGTAGTGGGAAAGTGCAGTCCAACTCTAGTGGTCACAAAAAAATCACAACCCAACTAAATGAATGTCAAACAGTCCACGACTCAACTAGGAAGAGCCACCACAATCCATGGTCAGCCCTGAAGGAAAATGGTTGTGATCAACCAAATATTCATACTTACAATCCTTTGATGAATGGATTTCACAAGGAAAATGACTTGATACAAATAAATAATTGAGAGGGTATACCATGAAATCAACCATGTATATTAGCTTATTGTGGTGGATGACATGAAGTTAAATATTGTAATAACCATGACTTATAATGCATTGGTTGTGAGGTTTATTTGTAGAAGGATGGGGTCATTGAGTTTGTTTCAATGGATTCAAGTGAACTAGTAATCAATTTTAGCTTATAACATAAGGGATGCCATTTTCATTTGAGGTTAGATGTTGAGGTTACAATATCCAAACATAGTATTATTTCTAGTCAGTATCTACTGAATTTATACCTAGGTGGATTTACCAGTTACTTGATCAAATTAATTATATATCATTCAAGGTCCCATGTCAATAAGTAAGGATACCATAAGGATAAAATAATTGTACTAAATTAGTCGATTTCCATTGACTCTCTTATGAATCTACAAAAGATATTTTCTCTTTTATCTGTTATTTGTAACTACTGGCATCATGATATTGTTGATGTAATTGTAACTTTGGAATGTATTCACTTGTATATCTTATGTATTGTACCCCAATGTTTATTCTGGGAAGTATCTGTAGTATAATTGAGTCATGTCATGCCTCGATGTTCCCATCGGGAGGTTCTATAATGTAAACAATCCATGTCAAGTCATTGTGGGTAACCCTCCTATTGGTCAAGGGTTAAAGTCGCCATAGTTATGGGGCCCTAGGGTTATTAGAATATCCTAGAGAAGTCAACCCTAGGTGAGTCATTGTAAGACGGGGCAATAATCCCCACCGTTGTGTTAAGGATAACCCTCCTTGTTGGTAGGAGGAGGAAAAGTCCCCACAAGTTGTGGGGCACTAGGGTTATTAGACACTCCTAGAGATGTCGGCTCTAGTAAGTAATTGTTAAGTGAGGCCACCATGTTGGAGTGGGTTTCAAGTGAACAAAATAATATAAATAGAGAGTGAGCCTCTTTATTTATCACACACACACTCACTCATTGAGGCGCATGAGTGAGAGGAGAATTTGTTGGGATAAGCGAGAGACTGCTGCTGTCAGGAGATCATCTTTATGTTTTCGGGTTTTACTTTTGGTGTTGGTTCTATATCTAAGGAAGTTGCAGGGTTTTCTCCTTTATGGTTTCCCTGAGGAAAATTATTTGTGTCTCTTGTCTCTTGTGTTTATTGTTGTGCATGTTATTCTCTCAGTTAAAGATCCTAAGATCATAATGCTAGCTTGAATGATAAAAATATAATACGGTATCAGAGCTAACCTGAGAAGAAGACAATGTGCAGCTGTAGAAGATAGGGCTTCTTACTTTTGGGTCTCTCTCCACAATCCATCAGAAAAAGTATGCTAGGCTGACTCTCCATTGAAGGGCGCATCTTTTGTCGAAGCAGAATTCGATTCTGAGCATTTTCAGTTTTTGGTGCGGGAAATTAGGGATTTCTACAGAAGAGGAATTTTTGAGTGAGCCCAACATAGGATTTGTCTCCTCATCAAAATCGAATTTTAGAGACCTGGGTTGATATTTTTGGTTGGGTATAACTTCGGGAAAGTCAAACCCTAGTTTGACCCCGAGTTGGAAAAACCCTAAAATACTAAAACTGATACGTTTTGGTAGATTCAATATATCGTGGGATTGGAGAAGGATCAAGAGCTGAAACTTTCACAAGAAGAATATAAAATCCTGATTTACACTTTTTCCAAAATTCAGCCACAGATTCACTATATTCTGGGATATATGATCCCTCCAAGTTAGGCTTCCAGCCTCTTCTAGGATTCATCCCTAAACATGACACCTAGGGAGAATTGCTATATATTGGGCTACAAAGGTCCAAATTAAATTTCTGAAGAAGTTCCAAAACGATCACAGACTGTACGTTCTGTTCTCTAAGTTTTAGATCAAGAAGACGGAACAATGACACGTGGCAGTCCGTACAACTTCGCTATTTTGAACAGTCCTGTAACAGGTCACGTTGGGAAAACAATCATAAGTCCCAATTGGTTAAACCCATTATGATGAAACCTATGGTTTTGGAATAGGGATAGGTGAGGATACCTTAGTGTGAATGTTCAGACATAGATGAGCAGTAATTTCAGAGATATCACAGAAACAGTATCAGGCATTTCTGCAGAAGAAATTGGAAAACTAGGGCTTCCTGTTCCATGAGCTTCCCTCCACTGTTTTCCGAAAAGGAGTACATTGGACAGCTCACCTTGGAGAGATCTATCTTTCTATCCAATAAGATCTGAAATATTCCAAGTTTTTAAAATTAGGGTTTCTTTGACAAACCCTAGATCAGCCAGCTTTGGAACCAGGATGGACACCTCAAATCGGTAAGATCTAATCTTTTGCTATTTTCATGTGAGGTTCTCATTTCAAAGTGATCTATCACATCAGCTTGATGATAAGATTGTTGAAGTTGACAACTTCCAAGCATGGAATTAAATTATCTCTCTGAAGAAAATGAATTAGACACCTACATAAGAAGAGAGGTTCCAGATCCAGAGGGAGATGAGGCTCAAATCCTTACACAAGAAGAACTTGGTCAAGGCCAAGAAGATCATTGTTGATTCAATCATGGATCACCTTGTACCACAAGTGTCTTCCCTAAAGACACCAAAAGAGATGTTTGATTCCTTGACCAAGCTATTTGAAGGAAAGAACATAAATCGGAATATGACTTTAAGAAACCAGTTGAAGAATGTGAAGATCCAGAATGCAGAGACCATACAATCATACTTTACTAGGGTCTCTCAAATCAAAGAACAACTTGAAGCGATAGAAGAAAAAGTGGAGAATGTAGAAGTGGTGATAGCCACCTTGAATGGTCTCCCGGGATCATGGGATTCATTCATTCGAGGAATGTGTGCCAGAAGGAATTGATTACTTTCAGCAGACTTTGGGAAGAAGAAGAAGCTCGACTCATAAGAAGAGAAGAGAAGATAGGAGCAATTGAAGATCAAGCTCTCACCATCCAAAGAAGATCCCTCAAGCGATGAGGAATATGAAGAACTCAACTCTTGAAGAACCTCTTATCCATCTTAGCATTTGGATAAGAAACGATGCTATTATGAATGAGGAATATGATAAAGTTGAAGGCTCAAGAAGGAGTCTACCCATGAAACAAATAAAGATAAGTATTCAATTGTCATTTCATGATATTGTTTTGTTATGCATTTCTTTATATTCAGTTAATGTATTATGTATGATAGAATGTTTGCATTAATGACAGTATACTACTAATATGCATGTGATGGGTAAATAGGTCATGGTGTTATACAACTCTCCATTGCTTCTTATCTAGAATGAAACCTCTTTGCTGACATATTGGACTAGTGCACAATCTCAATGTTCTCCTGGTAGAGATGGAAGGCATCTAGAAAGTTTCCATGAGGATGAATGTTGTATTGGATAAAGTAGTTGCATGATCATATATTTATGCATAAGAATTTGCTAGTATGAATATTCCTTATGAAATGTTTCTAACCATACAAATGCATTTGACTTGTAGGAAAGATCGCATACATAATCACCTACAAGAAAAGAAGGATGAGACTTGTTCCAAAGAACAAGTGACGACAGTTCAAGATGAAGAATAATATGACGAATGCAGCGACATCATTGATGCAGAACCTTCTAGCTATGAAGAAGTAACCAAGAAGAAAGGGAAGACTAGTTCAAGAAGAATGATGTCTAGGATGCAGTATCGATACATGAAGGGAAGTTCATAGTTCCATCATGCAGTAGATGGAAACATCGTGGGATACACGGCAAGATTCGTAGCACAAGGCTTCTCACGAAAAGAAGGCATAGACTATGAAGAGACATTTGCAACCAGTGGGAGTTGAAACACATACATGATGAGCTTGATGAAGATCTTAACCTTTGCTACAAGGTTGAAGATGAAATTCTATACACTAGATGGATACATAGAATATTAGTAGCATAGGAAGCTACTTGTCACTCCGGTACAGAATGTTTCAGTGCATAGAGTATGGAAGACAAAGGGAGTATGATGCTCCGCTTTAGAGGGAGTGACTATAGAATATCTTAAGGTTTGACATGGTACAAAGGGATGGATAGATTACTGATGACTCTAGGATTTACTGAGAGTAAAAAGGATTCCAACCTTTGCTTCAAGGTTGAAAGCAGAAGACCAGTGATGCTCCTGTTATATGTCGATGACTTGTTCCTGACAGAAAAGAGGAACTCATTAAATTTGCAAGAAGAAGACTTGCTGCCAAGTTCGAGATAAAGGACTTGGGGATGATGCACTACGCATGGAGGTGTGGACAAGGGAAGTATGCAGTAGAGATACTGAAGAGGTTCAAGATGATGGACGACAAGGCCATGACCACACCTATGGCATCGAACCTGAATCTATTGAGTGTTTCTTCACCATAGACGGTTGATGCTATGATGTATCATCAGATGATTGGTTCCTTGATGTACCTGACCAATACAAGACCATATATTTACTTTGATGTAAACACATTGAGACATGTTCACCTGATGGTTGCAAAGCATGCTGTGAGGTACCTAAAGGGTACAATTGAGTATGGGCTCAAGTATGAGGTGAATCAGAAGATTAACTTGGAGGGTTATGTGGATTCATATTGGGAAGGAAATTCCATTGATAGGAAGAGCACTTCGAGGTGCTACTTCAGTATGGGATCAAGTGTGATCTCTTGGTTTGGCAAGATGGAGTCCTGCATGGTGTTGAGTACAGCTAAGGCAAAAGATATTGCCACTTGCTATTGGGGAGAGAGGAGCAGTGAAGCTCCAATATGTGATCCAGATCGAGATCTCTCTCGAGAGGGAGTTCTAGCATAGTCGGTGAGACAGGTTGTCTGAGCATAAATCCTAGCGAAGCTCGTAGGTTGATCAGATGTAAACAGACCTATAGGTTGTCCTCGAATGTAATCGGTCCTGGTGAAGCTCACAGGTCATCCTTGGACATAATCATCCCTTATGTGATTCTATGCTAGAAATGGCCAAAGTGAAGTTTGAGTACTTTAGGGAGAAGCTTGGTGTTCTCCATATCGAGGCTCCCTCCAAGGGGAAATGATGAGACCTAGAGCCATTCTGACATGGTGAGAGGATTAGGTTCCTTCCATGGTTAGATGTAAGGGCTGAGCCATTCTATCATGGTGAGAGCATTGGTTCCTTCCATGTCATATGTGAGTGCTAAGCCATTCTGATGTGACTATAGGATTGGTTCCTACATGATCAGATATAAGGGCTATTGCCATTCTCTGAATGGAGGTACTTGGTCAGTTACCAAGAATACTCAGTCTAGGACTGAGGGCCATTCTCATGATATGACTGTGGGATGTAGTATCACATGATCAGATATAAGTGTAGGGCCATTCTGATGTGATTGAGGGATATGTTCCCACTTGATAAGATATAAGGGTTTTTGTCATTCTATCATGGTGAGAGGATTGGTTCCTTCCATGTCAGATGTGAGTGCTGAGCCATTTTGATATGACTATAGGATTGGTTCCTACATGATCAAATATAAGGGCTATTTCCATTCTCTAAATGGAGGCACCTAGTCAGTTACCAGGAACCCTCAATCTAGGACTGAGTGCCTTTCTGACGATTCAAGGTCAGATGTAAGTGTTGTCCCTTTCCACAGATGATAGTACTTGTGTCCTATCATGCTGGTGGATGTGAGTGTTGTGCCTTTTCATAGATGATAGTAGTTGTGTACTATCATGCTGGTGAATGTGAGTGTTTTCCTTTCTGACGAGTTAAGGTCAAATGTGAGTGCTGTGCCTTTTCACAGATGATAGTAGCTGTGTTCTATCATGCTGGTGAATGTGAGTGTTGTGCCTTTCTGATGAGTCAAGGTAAGATGTGAGTGTTGTTCCTTTTCACAGATGATAGTAACTGTGTACTATCATGCAGGTGAATGTGAGTGCTATTCCTTTCTGACGAGTCAAGGTCCGATGTGAGTGTTGTGCCTTTCTGAAAAGTCAAGGTCAGATGTGAGTGTTGTTCCTTTCTGACAAGTCAAGGTTAGATGTGACTGTTGTTCCTTTTCACAGATGATAGTAGTTGTGTACTATCATGCTGGTGAATGTAAGTGTTGTGCCTTTCTGACATGGTGTTGGATGTGTTCCTCTCATGGACAGATGTGAGTGCTGGCCATTCTGAATTAGGGCCAGATATAAGTGCTAAAGAAGACCTACAAGGAGGCTAGGACTACAACCAGCATGAAAAAGGGATGGCTCTGTAGAACTTCCTATGATGATAAGAATCATGAGATAACACCTATGATGTTGACCCAATAATGATCTAGATCAAGTAATGATCCAGATCTAGTGATGATGATCCAGCAGTGATGATCCAGACCGAGTGATGATCCAGATCCAGTGATGATGATCCAGATCCAGTGATGATCCAGATCCAGTGATGTTGATCCAGCAGTGATGATCCAGATCCAGTGATTATCTAGATCTAGCAGTGATGATCCAGATCCAGTGATGATGATCCAGATCCAGTGATGTTGATCCAGCAGAGATGATCCAGATCGAGTGATGATCCAGATCCGGTGATGAAGATCTAGATCGATTGATGATCCATATCCAAATGAAGATGACTTGAAGATAAAGATGACCTGAAGATGAATATGACTTGAAGATGACGAGAACTCAATGATGATCCAGATGATACAAAGAAGAAGACTTGTGCTAATATATTGTGTCGAGAGAATACCTTCCTAGTTAAGAGGGAGTGTTGATGTAATTGTAACTTCAGAATGTATTCACTTGTATATCTTATGTATTGTACCCCGATGTTTATTTCAGAAAGTATCTGTAATATAATTGAGTCATGTCATGCCCTGATGTTCCCATCGGGAGGTTCTATAATACAAACAAGTCACGTCAAGTCATTTTCGGTAACCCTCCTATTGGTCAAGGGTTAAAGTCTCCGTAGTTGTGGGGCCCTAGGGTTATTATACTATCCTAGAGAAGTCAACCCTAGGTGAGTCATTATAAGATGGGGCAATAGTCCCCACCATTATGTTAAGGATAACCCTCCTTGTTGGTCGGAGGAGGAAAAGTCCCCACAAGTTGTGGGGAACTAGGGTTATTAGACACTCCTAGAGATGTCAGCTCTAGTAAGTAATTGTTAAGTGAGGCCGACATGTTGGAGTGGGTTTCAAGTGAACGAAAGAATATAAATAGAGAGTGAGCCTCTCTATTTATCACACACACACTCACTCATTGAGGTGCATGAGTGAGAAGAGAAGTTGATGGGATAAGAGAGAGACTGCTGCTATCAGGAGATCATCTTTATGTTTTTGGGTTTTACTTTTGGTGCTGATTCTATCTCTGAGGAAGTTGCGGGGTTTTCTCCTTTATGGTTTCCCCGAGGAAAATTCTTTGTGTCTCTTGCCTGTTATGTTTATTGTTGTGCATGTTATTCTCTCAGTTAAAGATCCTAAGATCATAACGCTAGCTTGAATGATAAAAATCTAATAGATATGAATCAATATTATTGTTTCTTGCCTTACTAAGAGATATATCATATGCATTCAAATAATTATTTCTTGGTTGTATTTATGATCTCTCTTCTCATGGAGATCATATGAGATAAAATTTCAATGGTGGCATGCCTTACAAATGTACTTTCTTAATTGGCATATCAATTAGGTAACCTAGGATATTAGAATAATGAGAAGAGATATACGATGTTACATTTAATCTATATGCTCTCCATAAGTTTTACATTTCATTAATACATTGGTTAAGGTCCTACCTGGAGAAAACCTACAAGAACCTATTTAAACCTTTTAAATATTAGGAATTTTTATCATTAGACGTACCTCTTCCAACCATATGCAATTATTATAAAGATAAAATGAATTTGAACCATTAACCTGTGGTTTTTAGACCAATATTATACCAACGAAACTATTCTCCTAATGAAAATCTGATAACTTGCATGATGGACCATATGAATATGATGTGACCCCCATCTCCTTATAAGTATAGTTTTTAACCTACAATGTCAACCCTCCATGTCTTTATAATTATCAAACAAATTATAGGTATATACCTAGTATTGTAGATATTAATGATGGAAAGGACACCTTTCTAATTCCTACAACACTTGTTATATGAATTATTGAACCATGACAATATTGTAGCTATATCAGAGAAACGGATGGCTATATAGATCCAAAATTTCATCTAATCTATCCTTAAGTATTCCCTTAAACATCATCCCTAACTAAAAATTATTGAAACCAAATTAAGTAACATATACTACCTTGAATAATGGACTTTGCAAAGGAGACAAAGTTGTCATTTATCTTGCACTAGTGGAGCATATGAAGGAAAATGGTTGTGATCAACCAAATATTCGTACTTACAATCCTTTGATGAATGGATCATTTCACAAGGAAAATGACTTGATACAAATAAGGAGGTTGAGAGGGTGCACCATGGAATCAACCATGTATATTAGCCTATTGTGGTGGATGACATGAAGTTAAATAATATAATAACCATGGATTATAATGCCTTTATTGTGAGGTTTATTTGTAGAAGGATGGGGGGCAGTGAGTTTTTTTCAATGGATTCAAGTGCACTAGTAATTAATTTTAGCTTACCACCTAAGGGATGCCATTTTCATCTGAGGTTAGATGTTGAGGTTACAATATCCAAACATAGTATTATTTCTAGTCAGTATCTACTGCATTTATACCTAGGTGGATTTACCGGTTACTTGATCAAATTACTTATATATCATTCAAGGTCCCATGTCAATAAGTATTAAGGATACCCTAAAGGATACAATAATTGTACTACATTAGTCTATTTCCATAGACTCTCTTATGATTCTACACAATATATTTTCTCTTTTATCTGCTATTTGTAACTACTGGCATCATGATATGAATAATTATTGTTTCTTGCCTTACTAAGAGATTTATCATATGCATTCAAACAATTATTTATTGTTTTTTCCTTCGTTGGATTTATGATCTCTCTTCTCATGGAGATCATATGCGCTAAAAAATCAATGGTGGTATGCCTTACAAATCTACTTTCTTAATTGGCATATCAATTAGGTAACCTGGGATATTAGAATAATGAGAAGAGATATACATTGTTACATTTAATGTATATGCTCTCCATAAGTTTGACAATTCACTAATACATTGGTTAAGGTCCTACCTAGAGAAAACCTACAAGAACCTAAATAAAAATTTTAAATATTAAGAATTTTTATCATTAGTACCTCTTCCAACCATATGCAATTCTTATAAAGATAAAAGGAATTTGAACCATTATTCTATGTTTTTTAGACTAGTATTATACCATTGAAACTATTCTGCTAATGAATCTGATAACTTGCTTGATGGACCATATGAATATGATGTGACCCCCATCTCCTTTTATGTATAGTTTTTAACCTACAATTTCAACCCTCCATCTCTTTATAATTATTAAAAAAATTACAAGTATATACCTAGTATTGTAGGTGTTAATGATGGAAATGACACCTTTCTAATTCCTACAACACTTGTTATATGAATTAGTGAACCATGACAATCTTGTAGCTAGATCAAAGAAAAATATGGCTATATAGATCCAAAATTTCATCTAATATCCTTAAGTATTCCCTTAACCATCATCCCTAACTAAAAATGATTGACACCAAATGAAGTAACATATACTACCTTGAATAATGGAAATTGCAAAGGAGGCAAAGTTGTCATTTATCTTGCACTAGTGCAGCATATGAAGGAAAATGGTTGTGATCAACCAAATATTCATACTTACAATCCTTTGATGAATGGATTTCACAAGGAAAATGACTTGATACAAATAAGGAGGTTGAGAGGGTATACCATGAAATTGACCATGTAGATTAGCCTATTGTGGTGGATGACATGAAGTTAAATAATGTAATAACCATGGCTTATAATGCATTGACTGTGAGGTTTATTTGTAGAAGGATGGGGGTATTGAGTTTGTTTCAATGGATTCAAGTGCACTAGTAATCAATTTTATCTTACACCTAAGGGATGCCATTTTCATCTTAGGTTAGATGTTGAGGTTACAATATCAAAGCATAGTATTATTTCTAGTCGGTATCTGCTGCATTTATAACTAGGTGGATTTACTGGTTACTTGATCAAATTACTTATATATCATTCAAGGTCCCATGTCAATAAGTAAGGATACCATAAGGATAAAATAATTGTACTAAATTAGTCTATTTCCATATACTGTGTTATGATTCTACACAAGATTTTTTCTCTTTTATCTGCTATTTGTAACTACTGGAATCATGATATGAATCATTATTGTTTCTTTCCTTACTAACAGATATATCATATGCATTCAAACAATTATTTCTTGTTTTTTTCTTGGTTGGATTTATGATCTCTCTTCTTGTGGAGATCATATGAGATAAAATTTCAATGGTGGTATGCCTTACAAAGATACTTTCTTAATTGACATATCGATTAGGTAACCTGGGATATTAGAATAATGAGAAGAGATATATGGTGTTACATTTAATCATGTGATGCCAATCTATAACCTCCACCTCATTTATGTATTTGCATTGTTCAATGAACCATTTTAATGGTGGAAGTGGAGTAGTTTTTACAAATTCCTGCATGGGAATTTCTATTTAATTAGATCATTGGAGAGTCAACGACAGGTGGCATATGAAATTATTGAACCAAGTGATCTCTAATAATGTTATGGCCATTGCATTGCACCTTTGACTAATTTACTCACTCCCAAGTGAGATATCTTGAGCTCTAAAGGAAATGAAGTTTCCCATACCTTCCAAGCCATTAAATGAGGTGATCGAAGCCAGATATAACTCCTAAAAATACATTGATATGTTAAAATGGTGGTGACAACTTTAACATATTGATATCCTATCATACTAACAACATATATTAGTTAGTATACAGGTTGGGATATCACCACATTAGAAAGATATTTATATTTAACCCATAGATCCTCCCTATGATGTAAGTTATAAATATCCTTGACAAGCAATATAATAGAAGCTAGAAAAGCTTATGCAATAATTAAAATAAGAATATAAGAAACTAGGACTCCCTAGCGCCATCCACATACCATATTCTATAATAAGGTTTATCCCAAGGGGGTCTTCCTATGAGTCTAACAAGTAAAAATATTATATTATACCTAGGATTATAGGCTCATGCCGTGGTTATACATACAACAAATTTTCAGGCCCATCTAGATATAAGATGTTATAGATTCATGCATATTCTATTTTCCGTCTTTTTTGGTTTTTATGTTTTTGAAAAAAAAAGAGTAACAAAGGGGATGATTTCATCTTGTGGAGGCCATATTCTTCATTTGTTGGCTGAGTTTGGACTACATGGGATGTAACATCATCTGGAGAGGAAATAGTCTTGTTTGTGAGGATGATTTACTTTCTGTTGGCCGCATATCCTTATAGTTCCACAGCTACAACGATCCTCATGCTTCATCTAGGACAATATAAAGGGTTGTTACAGCCAAAAAGGGACCTGCAATCCATATTGACACCTACATGAATCTACTACAACGTTGTTGGGTAATCGCATTGTAGTCTTCCTTCTTGTTACGAGTGTGCATAGCATTTTTGGGTAGTGAAGGAGGCTGCTGCAGCATAATAAGGGAGTCTTAGAAGAAGACGTTTTTGGGTTGTTTTGAGGAGCTGGCAGGGCAGGGAAGACACCAAAGAAAAATCGAGACACCAAATCTCACTTCCATAAATCATTATGCATGCCTAGGAAACTACAAGTTAGAGTTAAACTAAATTCAGATTTGCTTGTCCACCTTAGAACTGCTGTTACAGTCATTGTAAACTCAAAGTTATATGAATATGATATTTAGGGTCTATTTTCCTTGTTATTTATGCAAAGAAATATCTATTGCATTTACTGTTCACAATTAGCACTACGAAAATCAAGATCTAAAAATTATGGTCAATATAAAAGCCAAACATTACACATATGATGGTGTTATTTTGCGTATAGACTTCAAACCCTTGAGATCCAAAAAAAAATATTTGTGTTAAACAACTTTCTGCACCGTCTAACTTTATTCCACAGTAGAATTATAGGTTTCCATGGGTTCCCTTCTGCGGCAGAATTATTTTCAGAAGGCGGGAATTAGAAGTCGGATTTTCGACTTTCAACACTTCCGAAACAAGAGTTTCTGCACAACGCTTCTTCCCCGCCATTGATCTATCGATTTCACGTCCATCCTAATTGTTCGTACAACTTAATTTTTCATACAATGAAATGGATTTCTGATTGTTCGATCAGTGTCCCCACCAAATCAACAGTGGATTCCAAAATTTATTAAGCGCATTCCATAGAATATTGAACACATGAAAAGGTTTTCAAAGGTTGCAACTTCTCCGAGCGGTATCACTATAAACCGTCGATATTCCCCACGATCGATCCCCGCTCTATGATCTTGTTTTATTTGAGAGATTGGTTAAGGTTTAACCCTCTACAAAGCTTCACTTAATTGATCACTGACAGGATCAATTATTCTTTGCAAATCGAAAACTATGGTAATCCAAAGACACAAAGTTTATATACAGGGTTATATGGAGTGAATGCAAGATGAATTAATACTTCTACATAACTATATGAAGACATGAAATCAATAAAAACCACACACAGAGTCTAATCCTTTGTTCTTTATTTGATTCATCGGAAATTCAAACACACAGAGAATTCTGCTTGTTCACTCCTCGCTCACTCTTATGTGCACATCTCATTCCTCCATTCATGCTATGTGGAATTTCTCTCCCTCTCAAGCTCTATGAGCTAATCAAAGATTCTTTGAGATATCCTCAAACCTCTATGTCCTATCCTAAGCTCTGTGAGATAACCTAAGCTTTTGCGAGCCAACAAGCTTTGTAAGCTAACTAAGTTGCTAAGACAATAACTCGAACTGATTTAAATACAAGAGGATTATGTTTCCAGATGTTATAACAAAGGAGTACAGTCCTTATTGATCTCTGCTAACCCTATGACTCACAACTAACTCAATCCTAACTATTGCATGTGGAAAAGGTTCTAGATTCCTTATCCATTTTATTCAACTTTTACAAAATAAACCAAATTACAAATGTACGAGACCCTAGGTCTCTTAAGAGTTCCCTTGACCTTGTGAAGTCATGAATGACTTCGCCCTCTTGAGCCTATGCTCCTACATCAACATATCAGCAGTACATTGAATACAAGAACCAACTAAGACTATTTGGCACAGCTCAGTGGTATTTTTGACAAGAGTTTTTACGAAATCCCTTAACCAAATTACATAAGAAAATAATCGAAAAAAATCAGCAGGATCTGATGGGGGTCATTACAGTTTACTATTCAAAGCATATCCCCCTTGTATAAAAATCGAACCCTCTCACTTCCTTTAGATATTTCTCGTTCATTGGTCATTGTCTCATCATGTTGAGTGGAGATGAGAACTGTGTGAATGCGCAGAGGAACCATGCACCACTCTCATTTTTGTACTCAATGGTTACTTGTGTTTTTCCATTAGGATTCAACCAGGAGTAGGTTCCATTCTTTCTGACCTCTGTGAGATTTTCTCCCAGCTTGGTATCCAGCACATGGGTGAGAGGAATCAACTCAAGGGTTTCATTAGTAGCATAGCTAGACCAATAAAGGGTAGCGACCTGCATACTAGACCTCACACAAACTTCCATCCATATTAACAGATCACAGCTTAGTCAAGCAATACACAATTAGGATGCCAACAAATTTACACACCCTCACGACACCCTTAGTAACCCACAGTAGGTCATGGTACCTTCATACATAGGCTTGGGACCTTTAACAGTCCTCAAGTCACTTTTAACCAGTCACAACAGTCCTAAAAGGCTTAAGACATGTCACAACAACCCTTATTAGGCTCAAGACAGGTCATGGTTTTCTCTAGAAAGCATTAGCAAAATTTACACATATGAAAATGACGCAAACAAGAAACACAAACTGAATATGAACACTGTGATGAATCTCAGAAACTTAAAAAAACACTTTTCATTAACACTTCCAAGAAATTTTACATATCTACAATCCAAGCACAAATTCTTCAAAAATGAAAGCCGAACCCTTCCTCCTCCGTAGAGGTTACATTCATAGCGAAATTTACCCCTGAGACGTATCTCAAAACAGGGCATCAAAATTACTTACATTGCGAGAATCAAACCCGAAAGTACATCCTAAATCCAAACAAAATTTGGTGTGGAATATGCATCATGCCCACAAAACATTTTGGGAAGGCACGTCGTGCTATGCATGACCAATCAAAAAGGGAAATCTTGACATATGGGGATTTCTGGCTCGCTTGATGAAAATGACAATTTTGAGCATATTTTTAATAGACTACAGCTAACTCAGCTGCTGGTGGGCCTTCCAGGATGATGATTGCTCATTATATATATATCTTTCCACTACTGATCTATAGGGGTGGCCATCTCAAATAGCTCCTTTAGGATAACATCTAGGTCAATCAGGGGGATATGGCTAATTACAGGGAGATCTGAGTTTATCGATGATTACCTCTCTCTTTATCCCACCATCCATACCCTCAAAATTTGCATGGTTTAGTATTTCCTAGTGCAGTAGTTCGACATATTTTCTCTGAGGGATCATCTTCCCATATGGACCCCAAAACTCAGGCAACCCTTTCTGAAACAAGGGCTGGAACAATTTGCTGAAATTTTCTACCCCTTGATGAATAATATTAATCCTAGTAAGTGCATTCTACTACATGTTGTGATTTTTGGTCATCCTCCTTGCTACCACCAGAACTGATATCTTGTCAGTAATCCCTAAGGAAATTATTTCTTCCCCAAAGGTTGAGTTCAGAACAACAATCTCCTTCTTGGCCTCCTCCCTAGGAATTTGTGCTAGACTTTCCTACAGGTATTTACATCTTCTGCTTGCTACCATAGCATCCTGTTTATGCTCATCCACCATGACCAAATGCTTTTCTAATGAGGGAATCTCCTTTATCACTGCATCCCAAAGCAAATGTTTAGCCCCTTGCAGGGAAATTTGGCATATGACCCTTTCCTCAAACCTAGTTACCTTCTCTTTAAGTTTCCTCATCTCTTTAGCAGAGTCTTCACTTTCCTTATCAGTGATCTTGTCCTTGAGCTCTTGATTGGCCTCCTTCAATTGAGTGATTTCCATGTCCTTCAGGGACATTTCATATATATCTTTGATCACCAAAGCAATGGGTGATTTTCCATCAAGGTTTTTAGAGTCATTTAATTCATCAATTATCTTCTGCATATGTTTCTTCTCTTCTTCCCATGTGCACTTTTCAGCCTCTAGCATAGCAAGGCGACCTTTCAGATCCAAAACTTCACGCTACAATGTCTCAATCTCCCCTTGTAACTGCACGGTCTGAGGAGGTAGCTGGATGTCTTTGATAGGTGTCTTGATTTTCTTTTTGTAATCCTGTATCTTGGCTAGTGGCTTAGCTAGTAAAATATCTTGCTCTATTTCCACTGGTTGCTCAGATGCAAGAGGATTCTATAAAGCATTTTGTGTTGTTAGGTCTGCCACTTGGTCCTTCAGGAGTTTCACCTGTAGGTTCCAGGCCTTGTTTGTTGCCTTTTCCTGCTTCAATTGGATCTCCAATTTAACCACCCTTTGTTGGGACTTGATATGGGCTAACCTCTCCTTAGTTAGATCATCATAGATGAGATCACTAACTCCCTTATGGAACACAATCTTATCTGGGATTGAGAACCGATCCATCTTGAACTAGACCTCTAAAACTCCTTCCTCATTATCAGTGGCTAGGTTCAGGAAGTTTGTTGTAAGATTACTGGCAGTAGTGAAAGAGACTTTGCTTCCCGATAGATTTCTTAGCTCCTTGGACTACTTCTAAGTCTCAGCCTTGGATTTCTCTTTGAGCTTCCCATCGGTGTTCAACATTTTATTTTTGGTGTTAAATTTCCCCTCAACAACAGAGGCAAAATAATACTTATGATAATTGAGTAGAGACTCTTCACCCCCTTTCTTCCTTGATTGTGTGGTTCTTCGAGGATTTCTCTCCAAGTGTGTAGTGGCTGGATTTACAACCACTAGTTTTTGCGTGATCACCATCTGAATTGAAACGTTTCCCCTAGTAGGGTTTACTGAATTAAGCTCCCCCTCTATCATTGTCTTGAGGGAATCAGATTCAAAATTAAACTCCTGATCCAGGTTGATTACGTCCTCCTCTACATCTATCCTAGGCTTCTTGTTAGGGTTGTGTTCATCACATTCCATATCCTCTACCTCTAACTGAGACCTTCTACTACAACCATCACTGTTTAGGGGAAAGGGAGTAGCTGGGACTATACCTTGCACTTCTTTAGGAGCCTGAATTTTCTCTACAGGAGTGCAATCAAAATCATAGGAAAGAGAATTTTCCTTCTGGGACAAGTCGGGGATAATGGAGTGAATAAAGAATGATCCCCTTAGGATCGTAATTCTATGCATGAGTCACCTGAAAATTCATGGCCTTCAAAACTTTCTCCACCATTAGTAATGTTGTTGGCTTCTCCACAACGAAGGGCCTGAAATTAATAGGGTATTTGATCCAAGAGTCCTTCCTGTGATCAGTAAAATGCTCCTCATTAGCAGAAATCCTCTACCTGATCAATTCTAGTGTGAATATGAAGGGAGTTAGGTAAACTGGTAGCATGAAAGGGGCATCCGAAAAACCATATACCCTGATAACTGAATACTTCTACATCAAGAATCAATATACAATACCCTCTTGCTACAAGGTAGCCTTCATGTCTTCTGATGTCCTCTTCTCTTTAGGTTTGAATATTCTAGAGATGCTGAGGACAATTCTGTCAATGAACAGGGTGTAAGACTAGTCTTGGATCTTCGAAACAGACCGAGGCAAGTCTTTGAACACCTTTGGATCCATGACCTCAAGGGTCTGCTGATTGGAACTGACTATAATGGAAAATAGATACACCTGGTATCTAAAGTTATTATCCAAATCAAACTTCTCAAGCTAAGAATTGATTTCTCTGGCCAAGAACTGGTCGAACTTAATTCCTGCTTCAGATTGAATTAGGTGAAGGAGAATTCCTAGCATTACTTTAGAGACCATGATATCGCTATCAAGACCTAGGTTTTGACTCAAGAGGGAAATGGATGATGCGACAGGATTTATGAACAATTCGGAGGAGAGTGGGGTGATAAGGTTATTTGAGGGAACTAGGGTGTTCAAAATGGTCTAGAACAATTTATTCTTGGATTCTAGGTCTGCTTCTCGAACACCTGCAGAACCTCTAATTCAATGAACGGGATCAAGGCCTGACATTGGGCTTTAAAGAGACCCAGGGCAGCCCTAATATCTTTTGGTGTAACTGTGCAAATGACATGGGAGTGGGTATCATCTAATATGACCTTCCCAGTGGGGGAATAATTGGAGGCTACTATGGGAAATTGAGAAATTGTTCTAATGTGAACCCTATTAAGGATGAATTTAAATTTACCAACAGTTCTGACTAGTCTCTGGAAGGTGACAACAAAGTGTTCTGGGCATCAATGACACTAGATAACCGCAAATGAGGATCATAAATGTCATAAAGTCAATCGCAGATGATCTCCTTGGATGGGTGAAGGATTTTTACAGACGAGGCCATGGCGGAGCTGTCGAAAGGGTTGATAAATGATGAACGAGTACCTGGTGGTGATGATCGACAATTCTAGAGGTTGCAATTGTATCCAGATGACTCATGCTTGGAGGATGTTGGATTTGCAGGGTGGTGGGAGTATTAACGGGCTCTTAATGTCAAGCTAATTAGCCTTATAAACCATCGTGCTCCCTAAAAGTGACCTTTGTACCTCCAATATTCGAGCGCAATATCCAATGGGGAGGGACCCACCAGATTTTGTAGTTAATAGGGTATTTGATCCAAGAGTCCTTCCTGTGAGCAGTAAAATGCTCCTCATCAGCAAAAATCCTCTGCCTAATCAATTCTAGTGTGAATACGAATGGAGTTAGGTAAAATGGTAGCATGAAAGGGGAAACCAAAAAACCATATACCCTGATAATTGAATACTTCTGCATCAGGAATCAATATCCAATACCCTCTTGCTGCAAGGTAGCCTTCATGTCTTCTGATATCCTTTTCTATTTAGGATTGAATATTCTAGAGATGCTGAGAACGATTCTGTCAATGAATAGGGTGTAAGACTAGTCCTGGATCTTTTGAACAGACCAGGGCAAGTCTTTGAACACTATTGGATCCATGACCTTAAGGGTTTGCCAGTTGGAACTGACTATAATGGAAAATAGATACACCTGGTATCTAAATTTATTATCCAAATCAAACTTTTCAAGCTGAGAATTGATTTCTTCGATCAAGAACTCGTCGAACTTAATTCCTGGTTCAGATTGACTCAGGTTAAGGAGAATTCCTAGCATTACTTCAGAGACCATGATATCGCTATCAAGACCTAGGATTTGAATCAAGAGGGAGATGGATGATACAACAGGATTTATGAAAAATTAAGAGGAGAGTGGGGTGATAAGGTTCTCTCAGGGAACTGGGGTGTTCAAAATGGCCTAGAGCAATTTATTCTTGCATTCTAGGTTGGCTTCCCAATCACCTGCAGAACCTCTAATTCAGTGAAGGGGATCAGGGCCTGACATTGGGATTCGAAGAGACCTAGGGCATCCCTAATAGCTTTTGGTGTAATTGTGCAAATGACATGGGAGTGGGTATCATCTAATATGACCTTTCCAGTGGGGGAATAATTGGAGGCTACCTTTCGGACAATATATGGGAAATTGAGCAATTGTTCTAATGTGAACCCTATTAAGGATGAATATAAATTTACCAACAGTTCTGACTGGTCTCCGAAAGGTGACAACAAAGCATTTTGGGCATCAGTGACACTGGATAACCGCAAACGAGGATCATAAGCATCATAAAGTCAATCACAGATGATCTCCTCGGATGGGTGAAGGATTTTTACAAACGAGGCCATGGCGAAGCTATCGAAAGGGTTGATAAACGATGAACGAGTACCTGAAGGTGACGATCGACACTTCTAGAGGTTACAGTTGTATCCAGATGACTCGTGCTTGGAGGATGTTGGATTTGCAGGGTGGTGGGAGTATTAACGGGTTGTGAATGTCAAGCTAATTAGCCTTATAAACCATCGTGCTCCCTAAAAGTGACCTTTGTACCTCCAATATTCGAGCGTAATATCCAATGGGGAGGGGCGCACTAGATTTCACAAATTTGTTTTTTATCTTCAGAGTTATATTAATGGGTTAAAAGTTTAAATATCTTGGCTTTAATATAAAACGAAAATATTATGTAATTGATGTTTGGATTTGGTTATTATAAGGTGGAAGCTTGTATGGTGTAATATATGTTCTCATGTGCTGGTAAAGGCTATTTTGGAAAGCATATGGGTGTCCTACATGAATATTCCTAACCGTATATTGGAAGGAAGTTGAGAGGCCAACTCTCGAGGAGCCAATTTGAGAAATTGGGTTAGTTTTATTTTCAAATGGCCAAAAAAATGGATTGGACAGATTTGAAAACGAGGTATACTTTTTATATTTGATTCTTTGATATGATATTTTATAACATATGTCTTCATTGTAATTTGTAGTGGTTTTTTCTTACGTGATGTGCAAATTGGTTCTATGTAGGATGTCAAAGGAATATCAAGTCGGGGTTGAATAATTCATAGATTTTGCAAAAAGGAATTTAGAGGATAATAACACCACAAGATGCCCTTGTAAAAAATGTTGCAATGTTGCAGTATTGACGTTTGAGGAAGTACAAGACCACTTGATGATTCATGGTATAATAAGTTCATATAAAACTTGGTTTTTCCATGGAGAGAAATTTCCTACTCAGGACTATATATTTGACAAGAGCAAGAAATGACACACAATAGAGATGCACAATTTTCCTCGAGAAATTACACATAGTGATGAAAACATAGTCGGACATCAATATGATAATCATAATGATGAGTTTGCAACATTGCTTACAAATGATACTGAAGTTCTTGAGAATGACGAGCATAACAAGGAAACCATGTTTGATGATCATATGGCTGAAATGGTGAATGATGCTTATCAATATTATAATGAAAATCGAGATGTGAATTGTGAAAATGACCAATTAGAATCAATGGAAGAAAAAATGATATCTATCAATATCTAAAGTTAATTGGAGATGCCAAGGCACCATTGTACCCAGGTTGCACTAGTTTCACTAAGCTATCAGCCACTGTGAAATTGTACAATCTTAAAGTGAGAAATGGATGGTATGATGCAAGTTTCACCCAATTGTTGAAGTTGCAAAGAGAAATGATTCCAACAGGAAATACACTTCCAGAATCTACATATGCTGCAAAATTTTTGATTAAATCATTGGGGTTGCACTATGAAATGATACATGCATGCCACAATGATTGCATTTTATATTGGGGAAAATATGAAAAAATAAATGAATTCCCAACATGTGGCGAATCAAGATGGAAGGTTGATGCTCATTTTGAAAAGGTGCGTACAAGTGTCCCGACCAAAGTGCTGAGGTATTTCCTTATAGTGTTGAGGTTGAAGAGAATGTATAGGTATTATTTTGAACTCTTATAATTCCATTATATCATACACCTTCATATACTACCAACCTACTAAAAAATCACCTTCTTTAATCTACTAAGTATTGCAATGTATATATGATTCTTTATGTTTTTGTTACAACTCTACATATATTTCACAAAAAATGAGGTGGCATCATGAGAATGCACGTAAGGATGGAATAATGCACCACCCAGTTGATATCCTAGCATGGAAAACTATAGATTATAAATGGCTTGATTTTTCCAATGATCCTCGCAATGTACGACTTGCAATAGCAATGGATATATTTAATCCTTTTGGAATCTTGAGTAGTACTCATAGTATATGGCCAGTAGTACTAGTCACATATAACCTTCCGTCATGGTTAAGCATGAAAAAAAGCTTTTGTTTGTTGTCATTGTTAATACCTGGTCCCAAGCAACCAGAAAATGACATAGATGTTTATTTGGAACCATTGGTAAATGAACTAAAACTAACATGGGATGAAGGGGCAAGGACATGTGATGATCATTCAAGTTCATTCTTTAATATGAAGGATATATTGATGTGGGTAATCCATGAATTTCCTACTTATGGAAATATGGTTGGTTGCATGACTAAAGGGTTTTGCGCATGCCCTATACGTGGAAGGAAAACAGATTCAATGTATCTTAAATGTAGTAGGAAGTGTGTGTACATGGGACATAGGAGATATCTTCCAATAAATCATAAGTATCGTTGTCAAAAAGGACCATTTAATGGGAAGTCTGAGCATCTCATTGCACCTACAATTGTGCAAGTGTCAGATATTTTTACAGAAACAGAAGGAAGGGAAGAGAAACGAGGAAAGTCTAAAGTACAAAAAGAAAGAGAAAATTTTAAAAAAAGTGAAAATCCGAAGACTGACGTGTGGAAGAAAATGTCAATTCTATTCAATTTACCATATTGGGAGGTATGTGCACACATTAACTTAAGGCCTAAAATGTACAATGCTTGAAGGATTTCGTCGTGTTTAATTGGAATATATTGTTTAGTTTTTCTTTGATGTTATAATTCATTGATTTTTTATACAGTTGGGTGCAGAAACTACTAGTGCATCACATTTTAGATTTAATGCACATAGAAAAAAATGTATGCGAAAGTATTTTTGGAACCCTTATGGATATAAAGATAAAACAAAGGATGGGAAAAATTCTTGTGATGACTTACAATAGTTGGGTATAAGGAATACACTGTGGCCACAACAAAAAGTCAAAAAAATAGTTTTTCCACCCACACCACACATTCTTTCAAAAAAGGAGAAAGAGATTCTTTGTCGTGTTTTGTTCACGTTAAAAGTTCCAGATGGATATAGTTCAAACCCTAGAAATAATGTATCTATGAAAGATCTCAAGCTTCATAGTATGAAAGCACATGATTTCCATGTTCTCATGCAACAAATCCTTCCAGTAGCATTGTGCCATGTGCTACCAAAAGAAATTCGAAACACTATTTGTAGGATTTGCTTCATTTATAGGCAAATTTGTGCAAAAATGGTGGATCCAACAGATCTTTATAACTTACAAGATGATGTTGTGGAACCTTTGTGCTTACTCAAAAAATATTTCCCCCCTTCATTATTTGATATAATGATACATTTGACTGTACACTTGGTGCGAGAGCTATGTTATTATGGACCAATTGCATATCAATGGATGTACCCTTTTGAAAGGTGAGTGAAATTTTATTAATTCCAAATCCCCATAAATTCCAACATTTTATGTGCATATAATAATAATACATTTCACTAAAAATTGTGTGCTTTTTTCTAGGAACATGAAAGTTTTCAAAAGTTATGTGAAAAATAAGAATAGGCCCGAAGGATGCATAGTTGGGAACTACACTATGGAGGAATCCATAAAATTTTGTGCTGGATATGATGAAGGTATGGAATATATTGAAAGCATACCTAGTAGAAATGAAGCTTGGGATGATGAACAAGGAGAGGTTGGACAATATGGGAAGGCCTTATCTAGTGGAACTTCTATTGAATTAGATAAAACTATTTTGTTACAAGCCCATAGATGGGTCTTGCAAAACATAGATGAAATTCAACCTTGGATAGAGTAAGTAATAAGAACATCCTTATGAAATCATTTTTTATTATAATATATCACAATATTTTCATAAATTATTTATTGACATTACTTGAAAATAGGATGCACTTGACAGAAACTGCCAATAGTAACATCGGAGCCCAAAAAGATGAAGTCTTACTACAAAAGCTCCACAACCAACAATTTAGTGATTGGTTAAGAAAACAAACAATGATATGATATTCATATTAGATTTAATTTAACTTCATTGATTAAGACTATTATGGTGTATGAATGTGAGATTCTTTTAATATATTTTGACATTCAATGGTTTTCTAACGACATTTAAAAATTTACAGGTGGAAGGAAAAGAAAATATTTCTAATACCCTTAATTGGTTGGCACATGGCCCAAGGACATATGCAACTAAGTATGATGGCTACTTAATCAATGGGTGTAGATTTCGTGTTAAAAGAATAGAAAATGTCAGGGCCACCCAAAATAGTGGTGTATGCATAAATGCACAAACATTAATGAGATCAAGTGCAAAGGATAAAAACCCTATACATCAAACGACAACATATTATGGAGTGATTCAAGAAATAATGTTAATTGACTACTATTTGGTGCAGTATCCATTGTTCAAATGTGATTGGGTAGATGTACACAAGAAGAATGGAATGAAAGTTGATGAAATTGGTTTCACCATGGTGATTCTAAAGAGATGCTTGAGTAAGGATAGAGTGCAAGATGATCCATTTATTCTAGAATCACAAGCGAAGCAGGTATTTTATGTGCAACATGCGGTAGAGAATGACTAGTGTGTAGTTTTGACGTGCCCTCCAAAGGGACCAAGAAATTGTAATAAATATGAATTAGAGTATGCATATTTATCAAGTGTTGCAGATTTTGAAGGGACAAAATGAAAATAGGATGAAGCTATAGGTGATGGTGGCATGGATTGTGTTCAACAAGATTGTGAAGGCATATGGTTGTATGTTGTTCAGTAAGTATCATGCATGATTTATTTATCAGTTCTCATTTAAGTTGTATCTGTGAAAATTTATATCTTAGATTATTAGTTGGATTTACCTTTCATGCATATATTTTTTGTTCTGGTACTGTTTATGCATGGATATTATATGTTTTATTATGTTATGTAACTTTCATTTATTTTTATAGTAGATAGATTGGGTGTGGGGAATTGAGAGTGATGTGAGGGGGGGAGGGGCCATATGAGCTTCAACCTTCAAGTGGTTGGCCCTGTTTAGTATAGAATAAGATATTCTTGAAACCAAGAGAAGCTCATTCAGGTATTTTCATTTAGTTTTTTAGAATTTCATATATGTTATGCCTTTTTTTACATATCTATCAATCACTTATATGAACATACCATTTTGTCATGATATATGCAGGTCTTCGCAATGGAAAGGAATATAATGATAATTTGTATCGTTCTCTAATGTAGATTTGTAAGTTATCGCCATAATCAATTTGTCAATTAGATATCTTATTGTTGTTTCATTGAATATAACGTGTTGATTTCTTCATTTTAAGTATAGTTGTACTTGTCTATTTTATGAATTGATTTTATTGCACATTTGTTGAAGGAAAAAAGTTGATTGCGAGATAGCTATTAACCACGGGAAGGTAATGTAATGAACAATATTGAAAGTATTTAATCACAACAAATTTAATTACAACATATTTATTACAACCATAAGAATACCAGATTGATCGTGTAACAACTAATTTGTGTGAAATATTTGTGTAAAGCATAGAGGACGCCAATATCATATGACGTTATTGGCATCAGAGCTGAAATTTGAGGTATAAATCCTTATTATCATTACAATTTCAAAATTATTTGGTAGTATCACCTATAGGTTTCCTTTTAGGCATTGGGAGTATCACCTATAGGTCTCCTAAAGCTACCCTGACCACTATTAAAGGATTTTACATAATGTAGTTAGCAATCCCATTGACTACTTCTTAGTTGTTTCTGACCTTTGGTGGTAAATGCCTTTTCTTTTAAGACATTAATATCAAACTATATATGAATTATATCCATCCTTTTTGCTGAAAGGTGAGAAATTGAAGCACTTGTAGAATATTTCTCCAATATTTCTTTTTTGTAAATAAAAAGATTGTATTACACCATAGTCACTTAATTACATTCCTAATAATAGATATAGAAACCACCTACTCAGTTCTGACAAGATTTACATTCGTCCCAAAATAGAACCACCCATCCTGAAACAAAACATCCACATTGTTCATGGTGTGCCCCATCCCGATTTCAACCCTTTCCCCTTCTGTAGAGGGTATATGTATAGTGTTTCAGGCCCCCGAGACTAACCTCGAAACAGGGCCAGAAATTAGTTACAACCATAATCAAACTCCTAACAAAATTAGATGTGGCATATTCACCATGATTAATACATATAAAATAGAGAATATGGAGAGATGCACATGTTGGACTTAAACAGTAATGCAACATCTACAGTTTTAAGGATTGTTGGTCGTGAAAATGACGACTCAGGACACCTTTAGCAATTTTCTGTTGACTCGGATTGAGTTGTTTCTCCTCTTGTTGGGAATGCCACACAAACTTTTGCTTCTGGACCTTTTATGTCCATTCTGTGTTCGATGGCATATTCTACCTATGTTCACAGCTGGTACGAAGGTTTATGTCCCTTCTATGTTTGGCTTCTTTCCTGACACTTCTATCTCCTAGTAACACATTTTTTCGAAGACCTGGGAAAGACTGCTCTATGTTTTTACAGTTACAAGTCCTTGATGGGATTGTCATTCTTGTGCTTCTCTTCTCCCAGGATCAAGGTCCTCCTATAGGTCATACGACGCGACACCTTCTTGGCCTCGTCATCACCCTAGATAAAGTTGGAAAGTGGAGCTAGTGACAATGACAACGAAGTCCTCTGATCCTCCATCCCCCTGTATAAGCATCCACTCCAACCGGTCGCCCCTAGCAATGGATACTACGTGTTGTGATTATTGAGACAATGATCACGTCCAGAGGATTCGGCAGGATACCCATTAGACAAGAAATTCCAGGCACTGCTTCCGTGGGGGTGTTTCATTTTATTAGCACATTAATGCCCTCACCATCCTCATAAGGTATTTCTAATGTGATGAACATCCTTACGTCGACCTTACTGGTATTAGAACACTTCTCTAATGTAATGAACATATTTACCCTGATGGTTGGAGCCTTCTTAGCATGAAAGCTTAGGAATGGAATAATTTCAGAGTGGCACCCATCAGCCACTAGAATACCTTAGCAAACAAGTTTCTCAAATAGGACAACCATCATGGACCTCCTTTCAAGACTCTTAGGATTCTTGGCCAAATAACATTCAGCCACCTTTGCCTCTCTTCAAAATTTACCTAGTCTGTATCTTCGAATGGCTCCAAATGTGGTGATTATAAAGATCTAGGTGGGTCAAACTCAGCAATGGCCCCATCAAACCCTCACACATGCCATCGTCGAGTAGCATGATGATAGCATGTGCAGTCATGTGGGTTCAGGATCTGATCCTTATGTGGAGATATCATCCATGTCATTGATTTTTGTTGCGACATCATGCTACCAACTGCGGAAGTGACCTCTGGGTCCAATCTTCATTAGCCCTCAATTAGCCCATGGCATGCGGACCAAAAATTTGGCATTCATCAACCTCTCCGGGTGACTATATCAGAATTTCCTTGATTTTTGTTCCCCTATCTCCTTACCCCACTCCATGTGAGGTCCATACTCACCTTCTGTCATTTGATCACTAGGGTTCCTCTGATTATCATACGCATGAAACAACGAACCTTTGGATTTTGGGAAGTGATCTACACCGTGAACCTTTGATTACCTGTCACCTCTATCCTTTATGTATTCACCCTCAAAACGTTGCTTCTTTGCATCCAATATGAGAGGAAATTCCCACAACTATGGCTCTTCACTTTGGTTTTGATAGGGGCCTTTGAAATGTGTGAGCCTTATGAAAAAATCACAGCTTTCAGTCCCTATTTTTCCTCATAGAACTTCCAACAAGCGGAATCATCTCCATCAGTTTGAGCGGAAGTGTCTTTAATATCTGTCGTCCATTTTTTAATGGGCATACCATATTTCAAAAATATTAAGGATGATTTGCTCCACGCATGTTCAACCAATGGAAACACTATCCATTGTGGATCTCTCTTTGACTCAATCTCCATCATCGAGACTTGTCTCCATTTTAACCCATTCTACGGATTTGGAAACAGGAATCCTTGTGAGCATTTTAATTTAGAGGAATTTACCTCATCCATTGATCTAGCCCCCAGTCAATATCGACCCTTGAAATCTTCGGGCATTTTTGTTGGGATTATAATCCTCCCTTGTCCAATTTGGTCAATTATGTCTAAATCCAGAGTCATTTCAGTCTATTTTTAGTCACTAGCACCATTGGGTCTACTTGGCCTAATTGGGGCACATGTTCCAGTTACTAAAGTGTGGAGAACACTAATTGAGGCCAAATTCCATTGATTGTAGTTGCATGCATCAGTTTAGGAGCCTCCTAGATCAATCCCTACAAATTAGGAGCCACTGGGAGTGTTGATACCAACCTCCATCAGTTGAGTTGAGTTGGTGACTAGTCTGTTACATTCAATTCTAGTCTGTTACATTCAGTTCTACTCAGTTAACATTAGGATTGCATGGTTGCATGCAGGTGAGGTGCATTTACTCACCTACCTCAGTCAGTTAGACTAGTTAACTGATAATTAACACTGAATTAGACACTTGAGTTGGGTTTTTGAAATCCAATGAACTCTGATAATGATTTAGACAAGGTCAGTTAACAATTTAGTTAAGTAGAGTCAAACCAATTCGAATTTCCTCACATGGATTCGAATTGCATGAGGCTATTTAGCCATTGTACTTCATTTGAATTATTATCTAATTACTTTTGATTAATGAAAGCATTCACGGTTGCAAGCCATTTTTGCACTGTTTCATTCTTCAATTGTTGATTAAATTGTATGATCTATCTTTTGAGTTGTGTGTTGGTCCACATAACTATGTGCTCAATTTAATATGGTATGAGAGCCTCGGTAGGACAAGGCACTTCTCCTACTATAGATTCATACTTGGATTTTAAAAAATGAGCAAAATTGCTCCTTCCAGTACCGCACCAGAAGCAAAGAATTTACCACTTAATATCCCAAGTAAAGGAATTGTTGATCAAGCTTGCTTGATCAACTATGCTGGGTGTGATGAAAATTCCAAAAGTGCAGGTTGTCGACCTCATTTTTTCTATTTGATTTTGTGATTTAAAGGTGTATTAGTCTCCTTCACTGTATTCGCTACAAGCAGCTTAGTCTCCTTCACTGCATTCTCTACAGCAACTCAGTCTCCTTCCCTGCATTCGAAATGGCCCCTCCAATGGAACTTCTCACTCCTTTAAACTACCACCAGTGGAAGGAGGACATGGAGATGCAACTACACTCCAAAATACTCTTCAGACTCACAATGGAGACATAGGTAGAGCCATTACATTATGTTGATAAAGAAAAGTACTGGAATAGGCTTGATGAAGCATATGGATGCTTGTGTCTCTCAATCTCTTGAGATCTTCTCTTCCACATCAATGGATTGAAGACTCCCAAGCAGGTTTGGGATAAGATTACTTCCTTATTTGATAAGGAAATTGATCTGACTATCTATCAGCTAGAGAATGAGATGATTTCTCTTCATCCAACCAATTTCGAAACACTAAATGAATTCTTCACCAAATTCAAGCAACTAGTGTTCCAGTTGAAGTTGTGCAAGGTTGAGAAGGAGGATGATCAACTCATCCTTTCCATTCTCTTAAAACTTGGTGCAAACTATTCAATATTTGTATCAACATTTCATTCAGTGAAGCTCACTAATCCAAATTGGAGGATTGCTACTCTTAACTCCTTCATCGAATCTCTCACTTAGGAGCATGACAAGTTGATCCAAATGGGGATCATTCAATGTTCCAAAGATCAAGCACTAGTTGCTGGAGGACCTAAGGTAGTGAATGATAAAGGGAAGGAAAAGGATGAGTCTTCTGTAGAAAAAGAACAATCAAATGAGCCTTTAGGTTCGAAGAGAAGCAAGAAGAATGGCAAAGGAAAGACCCTTTGTTCTTACTATGGAAGGGGCTTTCATCCATAAAGCTCTTGTATGAGAAGAATAATTGATGAGATGGATCTTCTTCTGAATAAACATAACATTACTGTACCTACTAGTGCAAGGAAGGTTAGCCATAGAGAAGAAATTGAAGAACATGAAGAGACATGTCATGCACTGAAGGCTAGTTGTTCAACAATACATGCCTTCCTCATTGATTATGGAGCTTCCAATAATATGGTTGCATCCAGATATTCATCCTCTTCAATGTAGTATTTTGATGTTCCTAGTATTCCTATGGGTAATAACGGTGAAATTCAAGCCAAAGGGAAGGGGTCTATCATGCTTGAGCATGGAAAGTTCAAAGATGTGCTTTATGTGCCCTCCTTAGCTGCAAATCTATTATCTGTATACTAGATGACTCATACTGGCTCTCCAAAGAGAGTGATATTTGGTCTCGACTCAGTGGAGATCACAAATATCTCTACTGGGAACATCATAGTGAAGGGTGCTACAAATAATGCCTCCAAGGCATATGAGTTCTCACACTTCATGCCATTTTCAGAACCAATGCACTCTCAGCAACTACTTGCAAAGGAAGGTAAAAACATTCCATCTACTTCTTTTGCAGTTTCCACTAGTATTGCAGAACTAGTTGTATCAGTTTATGAGATTGAGATTCAGGGTGATTCAGATCCAGATCTAGTCCCTACTCCCAAGTGGGAAGCTAGGAAGATGACTGGAAATCCATCTAACACTCAGAAGACAAAGACCCTTGCGCTATCATCCAATATCACCTCCTTCAAAGAGATACAACAAAATCCCTATGAGATACTACATGGCAAGGACTAATCAGTCACATTACATTCAGAAGAATATAGTGGATCATAAACCTCTTTATCCAGAAAGAGGAAAAGGTTACATTCCTCCTTCCTTCCATCATCATTTTGGGAGAAGATGTTGAAGTCTACATGCCAGGCCCCAGGATACCTATGCACAAAACATCATGCATGCTCCTTCACTACATTACAGAGGTTGCAGCAACATATTTTCAATTTTTTCAAACTTGAATCACGGTTCTATCTACTTAGTTAGAGGGGGGGGTTCCCATGTGGTTTTTTCCCCAGCTCCTTGTATTGAGAAGTTACTTTAATTGTTGTAATGGGTGACCTATGGTATTAGTTACCAGGTCCCACAAATTGTCCAAGTGAGCATTCAGGGGGGTGTTAGGATTATAATCCTCCCTTGTCCAATTTGGTCAATTATGTCTAAATCCATAGTCATTTCAGTCTATTTTTTGTCACTAGCACTATTGGGTCCACTTGGAATAATTGGGGCACATGTTCCAGTTACTAAAGTGTGGGGAACACTCATTGAGGCCAACTTCCACTAATTTCACTTGAATGCATCATTTTAGGATCCTCCTAGATCAATCTATACAAATTAGGAGCCACTAGGAGTGCCAATACCAACCTCCATCAGTGGAGTTGATTTGGCGACTAGTAAAGCTCAGTTAAGAGTCCGCTACATTTAGTTCTAGTCTGTTACATTCAATTCTATTTAGTTAGCACTAGGATTGCAAGGTTGCATGTAGGTGAGGCACATTTACTCACCTAGCTCAGTCAGTTAGACTAGTTAACTAATAATTAACACTGAATTAGACACTTGAGTTGGGTTGTTGAACTTCGACGAAATCCGATAATGATTTAGACAAGGTCACTTGACCATTCAGTCAAGTAGAGTCAAACCAATTCAAATTTCCTCACATGGATTCTAATTGCATGAGGCTATTTAGCCATTGTACTTCATTGTAATTATTATCTA
>LPNX010096911.1:233045-259642 GCA_001517045.1 Pseudotsuga menziesii
CTCATTTTAGACCCCAAATTTCCTCTAATGTACGTCTCTCTCTCTCTGTGTAAGATCCAAGAGTCTAAACTCTGCGCGTGTTCCTCTTGATCGAACCTTCCTCGAGCTAACTAAGCTCCAATAAGATACCTAAAAGCTTCTGCGAGCTAACAAGCTCTGTAAGCTAAATCTAAGTTATCCATGTAAATGACTCAACTGGATTAAATAAAAATATTACTTCGTTTTCCAGATCCTTCAAAGAAGGAACAAGGTCCTTATTCGACTCTACTATCCTCTATGACTTACTATGCTTGATATCTATTATTTTCCAGTAAGGTAAACAAGCAAATCTATTTTTTCTTGCTGTGGTTTTTTAACTTTCAAAAAATTATTGATGAAAACTGTCAAGGATTAGAGTTAAGAGGGAATATATTGCATGTGGATCATTTCTGCATTCAGAGTGACTTATGTGAATCCTATACATTGGGCATTTTTCCCTACATTAAGATTTGGTAAGCATTAACATTTTGTTGAAATCATGGTTGTGTAATAGTTAATTTATTGACCACCTTACAAATTGGGGTGATATCATATGATATTTGTATAAGATGTAATTTATAATTTTATAAATGGTAACTGAAAGGATATTTCTACTATTTATTTGTGCTACATCTTTTAGAATGGGAAACATATTAACTTTGATTTTGACTTTGGGTGCAGAGAAAAATTAGTGGTTAATGAAATCATTCACAGTTTCAAGCCATTTTTTCATTGTTTAATTCTTTAATTGTTGAGTAAATTGTATGATCTATCTTATGAGTTGTGTGTTGGTCCACAAATCTATGTCCTCAATTTAATAGTTTTTAACTTATTTCGCGAAATGCAAAAAGCAACTCTTGTCGTGCATGTTATCTTTGCGAAGCATACTCCCTCCGTTGATCTGGCTCATCCTTAGATTGCCACCGTTGAAATACTATCTCCTTTTCGTAGCTTTAGTTGGCCTGCATATGCCATTTCTCCCCTACCTTCGAACTATGAAAGGGATTAGGACCGTATATCTATTCATTCTACTTCATCTGACGGACTACCGACATCTGCAATCTAACCTTCTCTTGCCTAAATCAAAATTCTTAAGCCTGTTTCCTTTTCATACATAACTTAGGATGATATTTTTCTGTTCTCATACATTCTCAAGGCCTAAAAGCTCAAGTATTTTAGATCATCCTCCAGCCTAGGCTTAGAGACGAACCTTAGGGAAGTTTATAGAAAAATCTCGGTATTTTATGAGGTCGTATGATGCAAAATTTAGCAGATCTTACTCCTCCAACTATTTAGCACAAAAACAGTGCTAACACAATGCATAGCTAAAAGTGACTTACTATGTGTAAATGTCAATATTCAAGACATTTTTCATTCAACTAACCATACAGTCAACGTGGTCACAAGGTATGATTCAAATGGGAAATTGCTTCCAAACTCAATCAATAAACTCAATTAACCAAAAAATACAAGCATAAGATCTTATTTCACAATGGTCCTTTATTTGAACCTAAATACAGTGGATCGATCATTACAAACAGACATTAGAGGAATTTTGGGGTCTAAAATGGGCCTCCTAAGGAAAATAATAAAATAATAGTTAAAATAATAAAATAATATTGATTAATTTTGGAGGAAGNCTTTGGCAAAATCTAAGAGGGAGAAGGGTTTAAATACATTAAGGAGTGCTTTGAAAATGGAACACTTCATCTCATTGGCCTTTTGAGTGATGGTGGTGTTCATTCGCGATTATATCAGTTGCAGGTATTCTATATCTATAAATGCATTATTATGAGTTGTTTATCTTATAAAAGATTATAGATTTATCTGTGCTATGCAATTTTTAATCTCTGTATTTCTCTATAGTGTACTTGAATGCTTTTTATATCACCAGATTGGATTGAGTTGGGTCTAAATATGTTATAAAATTAGAACCCATTGATCTATTGACATAAATTTTAAGATAAGGCTACTCTTACATGGATCCATTAAGCAACCATTAGAAAAGATGCTCATTCTTATCCATGAATACTTGAAATTCTAGTTAGATGTTCACTTCTAGAGTATGTGTATGAACTTGAATGCCAACTTTATCCTTCAAAACGTTTTTGTATTACTGTTTTCTTTATTGAATCAATGTTGCATATGAAACCTTTCAAGTTCAGCCAAATTATAAGGTCAAAGCCATTATGACTACTTTCTTAGGTCTCTTGAGTCAGAAACAATGTTGGGATTATTAGTCGTTTCTTAGAATTACAAATGATGTAATCTTGGAGCTAATATTGCCCCTTTCCCTAATTATTAAAGGGTTCTAGCTCAATGGTAGAGAACCTGCTTTACAAGCAAAAGGTTGGAGGTTCGATTCCTTCGTGCCCTAATGATATTGAAATATTGATGTTTTAAATAAAATATATTTTATTATGATCTATTATGGCTACGAGGGGGGTTCTAAACTGACTTCATATGTCACTATGAGGGGGGTTAATAACCGCCCCCAAAGGTTTGTAAAGCGTTTTAGGGGGGGTTTCGGACCGCCTCTGTTGGTACCTACGAGGGGGGTTTATAACCTCCCCCAAAGGTTTGTAAATATTTTTAGGGGGGGGTTGAACCGCCTCCATAGGTACATATGAGGGTGGTTTTGAACCGCCTCTGTAGGTACCTACAAGGGGGTTTTAAAACCACCCCAAATTTTTATAATAGAGACTTTTAAGGGTGGTTCGAAACCTCCCCCGTAGGTACCTACGAGGGGGGTTTATATCTACCCTTAAAAGTGACTTTTGGGGGGGGGTTCGAACCACCCCCAAAAGTGAATTTTTTGGGGGGGTTTCGAACCGCCCCCAATAGTGAATTTTGGGAGACGTTTCGAACCTTCCCCAAAAGTGACTTTTTTGGGGGGGTTTAGAACCGCCCCCAAAAGCCACTTTTAGGGGCACATTTTATCTCTTCTAGGACCCCTCCTAAAATTCAAAACTTTTAGCGTCGGTGCTATTCGGGGCGGTTTTGTAAAGACCGCCTCCAAAGCCAAAACTTCCCCAAAATCACTTTTAAGGGGGGTTTAGAACCGCCCCTAAAACTCACTTTTAGGGGCGGTTTTGATCTCTTCCAAAACCACCCCTAAAAGACAAATTTTTTGGTGTCGATGCTATTAGGGGCGATTTTGTAAAGGCCACCTCTGAAGCTAAAACCACACCCAAAAGTGACTTTTTTTGGGGGGTAGAACCGCCCCCAAAAGTGAATTTGTTGGGGGGGGGGGTTAGAACCGCCCCCAAAAGAGTCTTTTGGGGGGGTTTAGAACCGCCGCCAAAAGTCACTTTTGGAGGTTGTTTTAGAACCGCCCCCAAAAGTCACTTTTGGGAGGGGTTTAGAACCGCCCCTAAAAGTCACTTTTAGAGGCAATTTTGATCTCTTCCAGAACCACCCCTAAAATTCAAAACTTTTAGCGCCAGTGTTATTAGGGGTGGTTTTGTAAATACCACCTCCAAAGCCAAAACTGCCCCCAAAAGTGACTTTTGGAGGCGGAAGACAACCGCCCCTAAATGTCAAATTTGTTGTAGTGTGTATTCCTTCCTATGAAATAATGTGACCCAAATAATGAATTTTATTTTTATAGAAATCAAATTTACTTAGATTTTCATACACCTTATGTTAACTTAGTAGTTTCAAATATATTCCCAAATGTTATTCATGATCCTCTTTCATTCTTAGAATAGATAATATTGTTATCCAGAAAAACAAGAAAAAACTTCTCCAAATACCTGTTGAAAACACTATTCATGAGACACATGAATGTAGTTGGTGCATTTTTGAGACCAAACAACACTAACACAAACTCATATTTCCCATACTTTGTTATAAAGGTTGTCTTGTGAATATCTTCTTCCTTTATTCTCACTTTATTGTAACCAAGCCTCAAATCAATCTTCAAAATACCTTTTCCCCTCTCATTTGATTAGAAAGATCGTAAATTTGAGGCAATGGTTACTTGTTTTTCATGTTAACTTTGTTCAGTTTCCTATAATCAATACATAAACTAATTGTTCCATATTTCTTTTTCACAAGTAGAACGGGTGCTCCCCATGGAGACACACTTATCCCAATGTACTTATTTTGCAACAATTACTGCAAATGCATTTTCATCTCTAATAATTCTTATGTATTCATTTTGTAAGGAGTCTTAGACACTAGTGCGGCTCATAGAACTTGATCAATTTTGAATTCAATGTCCCTCTTTGGAGGAAATCCCGACACTTTATTGTGAAACACATCCCTAAATTCTTGTATCACATGATAGTTTTCCAACTTTGGAAGTTCATTTTCTACTTTATCCAAAACGTGGGATGCATACAATTTCCAACCTTTCCTACATAATTTCTTCATCTGCATGTATGAAATATGCCTAATAGAAACTACCTTTGGAAATCCCTTTACAACCCTTGGGTTCCTTCTTCATCAATGCATTCAAAAGTTTTGTTGTAGCAGTAGAGTTTAACTTTATGTGTTTCCAAAAAGTATATTCCAATGAGAATATAATAGGAACCAAGTGGAAAAATATTCAGATTTTCAAAAGTGAAGAGACCATCCATTTCCAATGGACAATTCTCCACCATTTCACTAACCTTCCTCTTGGTTCTTGTGGCTAGTTGGACCAACCATGATTTACTAAGCTTTTATTTCTTAAAATCACAAATGTCAACAATTTTAGGAGTGATATGACTATTAGTAGATTCAGGGGTGTTTAAATAGAAATAGATTTCTTCACAATCTTACCTTCAACATCAACAACAATTGATTTATGGTTTGCTTGGAGGTCCTCTACTGATGCATAGATTCTAGGGATGTTCCTTGCCACTTGACCCACAAATTCTGCTTCTTGGATGTTGTGAACATGCTTTTCACTCCCATTTCAATGTGGCCAGTTTCTAAACATATAGTCCTTTCCACATCCCGAACATTGAAGTGGATCTCTTGGCTCTCTTTTCTTGTTTCCCATCATCCTAGATGGCTTAGTCACACCATGTGGTCGTTTCCTTTACCGATTTATGAGAAAGGAGGCTTGAACCTCTTCTTCCTTTGGTAAAACTTCTCATTTTTATTTTCCGTCCATGCCCTATGGAATTTTTTCATATTTTTGTTTTGATCATAACAATACTTGGCCTTTCTTATGGTCTTATCTAGAGTTTCAGGTTCATCAAACTCAATTCTATCATTATAGGATTGAGATAGTTCGCTTAGAAATTGTTGAATTTTGACTTGGTCATCCCTAATATACTTGACATATCTCAGTAGCTCCAATATTTTATTTTCATATTCTTCCATGCTAATTTGTCCCAATTTCAGCTCATGGAAATCTTTGATTTTTTCATCATCGTTTCTATCTAAGAGGTACTTTTACTTGAACTACTTCCACACAATATTCTTTTCCTTAATCTTCTTCATCCTTCTAAGGTGATCCCACCAAGATAAATTCCATTCCATTCATATTGACTATAGATACTCTTTCTTTAATATTTCTTTAGTAGCCTTGGACTTGGAAATATCTCCTCATCCCAAGAATCCAAGCACTAGCTTCTTGACCAGATTTTACTTCACCATCAAATGTATGAGGTTTGGACTTCCTAAATTCTCCATGAGAGTTGTTCTTGCAATGCGTATTCCTCGTATTCCTATGATTTAAAGATATTTCAGAACCTTTAGTTGATTATTTAGAGTCACGCGACTCACTTGAATATATTTTTGGAGTATATATCATGTCTCCAAAAATCCTGCTCAAACTATGGTACCTCGTGTGAGAATGCCTCCTTGAGCTAATCTCACTCTTTTCCTATTTTTTTAGTGATGTCCAGAGTGAATATTCCTCTAGATATCTATTAAAATATAAAGGATGTCTTCATTCAATTGATTATATTCTCCTTGGGCTCTAATTACCCTATCATTGTCTACTCTACAACTCTGTACCTCTGCCCTTAGGCTTCTCATGGTTTCTGCAATGTCTGGGGAGTCACTTGGTTTCTTCTACCATTGTATTCTATCTTTGCACTCTCAGCCTATATCTTCTCTCCCATGACATTTCTCTCATCGTCATAGGTATCATATGCATCATCCATGATGATGATCTTCTTGGCCCAACTAAGACAAAGATCTCTCAAATGCACTAAACTATATGATGATCATTGACTATCCTTGATAGGAAATTGGATCTGCAAAATTGTTCATCTAAACACATTTTTTAGTTGCATTATGTTATCGAAAAAATATAGAAATAATTTTCATACATTCTGGGTACAACCCATATTGTCAATTTATGTCAACTTAGAAAAACATATGAATCACCCCTTTAGAATCTAACTATGCAAAATTATTCCTTGGTCTGATATCAAAGTGCAACATTTCAATATCCATTAGTATTATCATCACCATAGGAATTTCTCAAAACTAATGAAGTCTCAGGGGGGAAATGGGGATCAAGGGGGATTTACCTCGTATGGATTCCTTGTGCCACTGCATGGTGGGTCTAGTGAAGCAACCTTGTTTTTTTTAGGTAAATACTTTGAGTTTGTGCAATCTATTGCATAAGATTGGTGTCATTTTTTAAATTTTGGCAACCAAAATTCAACTGTGAAAACTAATACTTTTTGCTTGATTCATGCACCTATGATGCCAACCCACAACATATTACCACTTAATAGGCATAAGTGGTTTCAATATCAGTGGGAAATGGTTTCTCCAAAACTACTTTTACGACCGTGAGTGCATGAGAGGGAAACATATCATAAGGTGGTTTCCATTTCAGGCTCATTCCAATTAATTAATTGTTCAGACATTTTGTGGGTCTAAAGAAATGCTGGCCATCAACGAAAAATATGCATGATATTCCAAGACTGACATGAATAGTGGGGTTCCCATCATTCCTGGCATTATTGTTCATCACATATTTTCACCTCAGATCACCACGTCATACCAAAAGTGATTTTAGGCTCCATGGGATAATGGTTTCTTGAAAATACTTTTACGAGCCTAAATGCATGAGAGGGAAAAACCTCAATGGGAATTTTTTTTGTTAGGATTGTGCTAATTAATTAATCCTCACACATCTTCATGAGTATAAAGTGGTATCAACTATTAATCTTCCGCATCGCTTGATGGTATGATCTCCTCCACCTTTGGAATCCATCACATTCAACACCTATGCACGTAGATCTGATGTGGCTAGTCCACATCACACTCTCTTCCCATGTAGCTCCTCCATGTTGGACCTCCTACCCACATATCTCTTGCATGTCACACGTCCACATGCCATGGGAGGGTCCCACCTTAAAATTCCCAAATTTTTAAAATTTCATAACTATGAAAAATTTCAAATCAGCAATAAGGGGATTATTTTGAAATGAATTTGAAACTACTTATGGCCCCTTGTCCATCACTTAACGGAACCCTTTTTTTTTACGGAACCATTTTTTTTATTTTTTCCTGTAAGTTTGGATTTATATCCCATACAACTTTGGTGTTTCTACCAAGAACTCTAATATCGTTTTTCATGTCGCCATCCATCAATTTGACTAGCATAGGGGGACATGAATGAGTTATGGGATTCTAAATTTTTCCCCATAACCATATTAGCAATTCATAACATTTTAAAATATGTGTGCATATGCATAAATGAAAATACACAACGAAAATAAAATCTATCCACACATACATATACCATGCATATACCAACAAAATCGTCACATGCATCAAATAAAAACTATGCACATTCAAATACAAGAGAATATTTATCTTCAAATAAAGAAGATCCAAGAAGCTGGCTGTGTAAGAGAAATTTTGCACCCAATGGTACAAAATTTGTCCAACATAAACTATTTTTTCTAAGAGGTCACCCCCAAGTTGGGCTATGAAGCCAAAAAGGTGAAGGAAACACCTACAAGCTTCTTTTTCTCAGCCAACAAACCATTTTGATCTCTATGCTTAGCCAAAATCTCATCCAAAGCTTTACAAATATCTCACTCAGCCATAACAACCATTTCACTCCTTTCAACTACTCCAGATAACACAAGAAAGGCATTTCCCTTCATTAATCCCCAGTTCCCTAAGGAAATCCAACCCTTACAGTGCTTACTATTGTGTTAAATAAGATTCCAACCTATTGTATGATGTTGGAGAACCTTCTGTAGCATAAATCATGGCTTCTCTATCATACTTAAGTATCAAAACTAAAAGGGGTAAATGTTCCTATCTCACCCAACCTTTCTCCTCACCTACATCCATCTATTTTTCATCAATTATGTAGTCTTATCTCTAAGTTTGAATTTCTAGGTTATACACATGTTGATAATGGTCATGAACAACAATGGAGATCTCTATTTAGTGTAGGCCTGCATGAGATAATGATAGAATGAGTGTTGAATCCATGGGATATGATATGATGGTGAAAATACAATTGACATAGCTTCTGACCATAGAATAAAGGACTTTCGACAGCTAACAGAACTATTACAAAAGTGTATTAATCCTCGTGCTTCAATAATTGCATGATATGAATTTTCCCACCAACCTCAAACATGCATTCAATTATTGGATTCAATAGTCAAAAGGAGGCAATGGGTTCACTTAAAGAGCATGGAAAAATTTGGATGAGTTCTAAGGTTGATACTTGGTAGCAATGGATTTAATCTCCTATAGGCCACTTTTCCCCTTCCCCTCTAGTGGAATCATAACCCCTCTAGTGTTCTTTACACAACAATCTTGGACCATTTTATTATTTATGCAAGATAAGATTTATATATATTTTGGGCTAGCATGATAAGCTAACCATATTTACATCATACATGCTTAGCCATTCACTAGTCGAGCCTTGACCTTGAGATCCACTTTACAAACCCATTTGCGTATTTACATCGTTTACATAATTTTGGTTAAATACATTCAAAGTCAAAATTGGGGATATTACAAGGTTGAGGATAGAAATTAAAAAATTTAATGGACAAAATTTTGAGCTTTGGATGCTTAAAATGGAGGATATCCTTATGGATCGAGAACAATGGAATGCAGTCAACCTAAGAACAACTTCGGTAGGTGTGTCAAAGGAATATTGGAAAAATATTGACCAAAAGTCAAGGAGTACCATCTTACTTTGTTTAGTGGGTTCTATATTGTTGTATGTCTAAGGAGAAGATAATGCAAAGAATCTATGGGAAAAGTTGGGGAACTTGTACAATTCGAAATCGTTGGTCAACAAGTTGTTTCTTTCTAAGAAGCTACATACATTCAAGACGGGTTGATGTGACTTGGTTATAGAGAACCTTAACATGTTCAACACTGCGATCAATCTATTTTTGACCCTGGATATTAAAATCACCAAGGAGGAAAAGTGCATCAGCCTGTTGTGTTCTTTGCCATATTCGCGGGATAGTATGGTCATAGCTATTGGAAGCAATAATACAACATTGAAGATCGATGTTGTGGTCACATATTTGTTTTCATAATATATTAGATGAAAGAACATGGAATGATTGACCCACGAAACCTTGATGGTAATAGGTCGATTGATAGACAAAGGAAAAGTAAGAACCTTCAGTAGAAGATTGAATTCAAGGGGTATATCTAAGACTAGATATCTTGGTCTATTAATGAAAACATGTTAGTGATGTGGTAAAGTTGGGTATTATAGGAAAAAATGAAAGTTGACAGAAATCAATAAAGGAAAAGGGTGTGAAGGTCAGTCGACTGATGGACATAAGTATTTGCAAGAAGAGAAAGACAACGCATATTTGGACTCCACAAGCACACAATCAGACTGTGAATCTTGGTTGATTTACTTTGGTGTGTCATATCATATGAATCCTCACAGAGAGTGGTTATGTGAGAATCAAAATATCTATAATGGTGATGTCCTACTAGGATATGAATCACTAACTGAGATAGTTGGGTGAGGAAAAGTTTGATTGAAACTAAAAAATGGAAGAATAGGAACACTTCCAGGAGTATTTCATATCATAAGTTTGACTCAAAACCTGATCTCAGTAAGTAAGATGGGTAATGTATGTGTGTGGTCTGTATTTGATAAAAATCCATGCAATATGGAGAGATGAGCGATGGTACTGAAGAGATGAGTTCAATACATAACCTTGTACAAATTACTGAGAATAACTGACACTGACAAAAGTGATAGTGTGGTTTGTCGTGGGTTCGATGGTATATATGCACATTAAAGGTATGTTTGAAGGTATCCTTGAATGCTGTGATGGATTCAACTTCTGTGAATATTTTATTTATGGTAAACAAAGTTGTGTAGGGTTCTCATCTGGTGCTACTAGAGCTAAGGAAATATTGGAGTTAATACATAGTGATGTGTTTGGACTTGTTTTGGTACCTTCACTAGGAGGATATTAGTATTATGTTTCTTTCATATATGATTTTTCCCTAATGACATGGTTGTATTTTTTAGGAAGAAATATGATGTTTTTGGAAAGTTCAAAGAGTTCAAATCTCTTGTGGATAATTAGACTGGTAAAAGGATCAATGTGATGAGAACTGTTAATGGAGGAGAATCCTTTGGAAAAGAATTCAGTCAATTCTCTAAATAACACAGTATAGATCAAAAACCACAACTCCATGCATGCCTCAATATAATGGAGTTGTTGAAACAATGAACATAAAGTTGATGTAGAAAGCGAGGAGCATGCTCATTCATACATGAGTCAAACACAAATTCCGGGAAGAGGTAGTTGACACTGTTAGTGTTTGAGCAAATATGAAGAAATTTGAAATTTAAAACTTTAATCCACAATTACAGTGCAGATAGATCTCATCAATAATCCAAAGACATAAATAAATCAAACCAAAGAATACATGATATACCCTAGGAGAAGCCTCCACTTATTCATAGGATAAAAAACCCAACAAACAAACTTAGATTATGTTTGATAATCGACATAGAATTATTACAACACAATAACATATTGATTTTTCGAGAGCACAAGAGAGGAGAGATCAAATGGAACACTGTGATGATCTTTCCAAGTGCATAGAACTTTAATAACAAGTCAAATTAGGTCATACAAGGAAGGTAGCAAATATTTCCATGCTTTCGTAACTTGTTAACACCGATAACACTATCTCATCTTCAACCATGCGCCCCCACTAATTCACAGAGTTTAAATGCCTCTAAATGAGTTGTTAACTGAATGAACTGAACTTAACTGAATGGAATTGCATGTAACTGAATGTAATTGAATGTAGCTGAACATAATTGAATGTGACTGAACAAAATTATTTGTAACTAAACATAACTGAATGTAACTGAACATAACTATAAATAGAACTAAATGTAACTGAACATAACTGAATGTAATTGAACAGAATTGAATGTAACTGAACAGAACTAAATGTAACTTAACAGAACTGAATGTGACTAGTGCTTATCCATGAGTTTCATTTTCAACAACCACTTGCATAAATTGAGGATTTGATTCCTTAATTAAATGAACTTGTTTTATCACAACTAAGACTCAACTGATGTCTTATTGATTTGAGTTCACTTGGAGGCATAAATGGGCAATTCGAATTCTCTCTCTCTATCTCTGTGCTCATATTAATTTTCTCTGCATGGTCCATATGTGTTTTCATCAATTCTATATCATATTAAACTCATAAGAATTATTCCAAACCTATGATCATATGTATTACGCCAGGTCATATAGTCACATGCCAAAGTAAATCACTCTAGGGGTAGCTAATCACTAAAGGATACTGGTAGCACCTGTTGACCATGACTAGCCATACATCACATAGTATATCCTCGACACTTAATACAACATAATCCATGTGAACTCAATAGACCATAATTTCTGGACTTGATACAACACAAGTCTCAGACCTTAACATAAGGTCATGATCTTAACCATAAGATCCTAGTAGAATCATCTCTCTCGAATATGACTTGATCAAGGTCCTAGATTGATACAACACAAGCTATTTAACTAAACACAATAAGTCAGTGAAATTAATACAACATAAGTTTTGGACTTGACACAACATGTCTCATGGAGAGGATCTAAACTTAATACAACATAAGTTCCAGACTTGACAAAACAAGTCTCATGGAGGATAACTCTTGAAGTTGTACATCTAACAGACAGGGCATGTTACTTGGATAATATGTCATCGTCGATGGATCTAGTCGACATATTTCATATGAGGCATGGGATGGTAAAATTCCATATCTTAAATGTATCAAAGTGTTTGAGTGTTAATCCCTTGTGCATATCCAAAGGAGAAAATAAATAAACTTGACAACTAGTTGGAGAAGTGCATGCTCATTAGGTACAAGGATGGAGTGAAAAGATATAAGTTGTGGAACCCAATGATGAGGAAGGAAGTTTATAGTAGATATGTAATCTTCAGAGAAGTTATAGGTACTTCTAAGTATGAAGAATTTAAAAGAGAAAAGGAACTAGAAAAGTAAGAGTTTGAAATGAATGAAAAAAATTTGTTTCAGATGTATTGACTGAATCCAATGAAGAGGTGGAACAATAGACACCAAATTTGAAGAGGCCTATTTGAGTGAGACAATAACCAAAAAAGTATAGTCCACCCATTTTTTTCTCTGTTTTTGTGTTATATTCCATGGAACATGATCTCAGGTCAGTAAAATAAGTGATTGACTTGACAAATGGTAAAGTTTGGAAAAGGGCTATGTAAGAATAAATGGATTCGTCGAAGAAAAATGAAAAATGGGGTCTGGTCACATCACCAAATGGAAGTAAACTCATTGAAAGTAAGTGGATGTTTAAGAAAAAAATGAATTCAATAGGTCACGTTGAGAAGTAAAAGGCTCAATTGGTAGCGAAATGGAAGTCCCAAGTCAAGGGAGTCAACTTAGTGATATTTTCTCTCTTTTTTCTAAGTTAAATTTTATAAGGGTGCTAATGTCTTTAGCTACAACATTTGATCTTAGGATAGATAAAATGGATATAAAGAAAACATTTATTTATGGTGATCTTGTAGAAGAAATATGTATAAAGTATCCTAAATTTTTTACAATCGATCGAAGAAAGGAGCTAGTTTGTAATCTCAAGAAGTCTCTCTATTTTATGAAATAATCACCCATGATGTGGTATTAGAAGTTTGGCATGTATATCCAACAAATGGGATTGTGAGAATTCATGTTAGTCACTATGTTTAAGGGAATAAAGTTTCTAATCATTTCATATATGTATTTTTGTATGTCAACGACATGTTGTTGGTCGTAAATAACATGGATCTAATAAAAGAGGTGAAAATGCAATTATCTTCCATGTTCAAGATGAAGGATTTTGGAGTAGAGAATTTAATTCTAGGAATGGAAATAAAGAGAGATTGAGTAGGTAGAAGGATTTATGTCAATAAAATATGTTGAGACAATTTTGAAATGTTTCATCTTATAGGAGAGTAGACTGGTTAAGGTCCTTATTCATGTAGGAGTCAAATTATATATTGAACAATGTCCAAAGATATATATATTAAATGTTACATGTTCGATATTCTAGTGTTGTGGGTAGTCTAATGTGTGATATGGTTTAAACATGATGAACATTTACTGTGTAGTGGGAGTATTGAGAAGGTACATGGAAAAGAGCATCAAGAGAGTTTTCATGTATTTGTTCGACATAATGACTTATGTAATTTGTTATGGAGGAAAGATTGAGAGAATAAATGAAATCAATGTACATGGATTTATCAATTCTGACTAGGCTGAAGATATCAACTACAAATGATTGACTAACATATATGTGTTACAATTTATTCAATGACGCAGCTAGTTGCATGAGTAGGAGGCAATGCAATATTTTGTTGTTGACTATTCAAGATGAATACATGGAATTTACTCATGAATGCAAAGAATTTGTTTGGTTATAGATATTGTATTTAGATTTTAGGCTTGTTCATCATGTTGTTAGGTTGGATTGTGACAGTCAAAGTGCAATATTCCTAGCAAACAATCTAACATATTTTTTGGTCACGGAGAATGATTATCTTCTTGATTCGGAGATTTATTTGTTCAGTTGTGGTTTTACCCCAGTTTTATTGTACACTCTTCTCACTGTGGAGGGGAGAAGGGGGTGAGGAGGATTTTCCCCCTTGAGGGGTCCCATTCCCTCGAGAAATGGGGTTTGGAGGTGAGGCCCCCAAAAGAATTTTTTGGGTTGTTTTATTGTTGGCCAGTGGTTTATGGGCCCATGGTAATCCATGTTTTAAAGGAAGCTATTGTAATACAACTATGTGTTGTAGTGTTGTACAAAGAACTTTGTGATTATCTAAGAAAGATTGTGAGAGAGTGGAGAGGAAGTTGCAGCAGATGTGTTGTAGGTTGTATCCCTTCATTTTGTTGGATGATGTAATATAAAGGATTGGAAATTTCTTGTGGACATAGCCCATATTAGGTGAGCCCATATATTGGTGTCTCTTTTGTATTTTTTTTAATGTGTTTTATGTATGCATATTGCTTTATGTTATTGCTCTGTGATATATTTTCTCTAACAATTGCTATCAGAGCCAAATGCCTAATTGGAACATAAACTTGCAGGAAAGAAGGGTTCCTGGTTCGAGTGGGTGCAATGGCAAAAGAAAGAAAGTTTAGGGTCAAGAAATTTAATGGCCAAAACTACCAATTATGGAAGATGAATATGGAGGAATATCTATATTAAAAGGATATATTCCTAGCATTAGGAAGAAAAGCAAAAATGACAACATCTATGAATGATGAATAATATGATGTTCTTAATAGAAAGGAACTAGGAACAATACGACTATGCCTGGCTTCATCCGTGGATTTCAATATTTTAAAAGAAAAGAAAATAGAGGATCTAATGAACACATTGGATAAACTATATGAAAAACCCTTAGCTTCCAACAAGGTATTTATAATTAATCATTTATTTAACATGAAGATTCCAGTAGGTGGGTATGGTGTTGACCATTTAAATGAATTTAATACGGTTACTAATCACCTAAGGTATGTAGGAGTGAACTTTAATGATGAGTTTAGGGCTCTTCTAATCTTGTTCTCAATGAGAGAAAGTTGGAACAACTTCATCATAGCTAAGTAACTCTATCGCTGGTTCAAACACTCTAAAATTTGATTATGTTATTGGTGTTATTCTTAGCGAGGAAATGTGATGGAAAAGAAAATGTGAGACATCAAATAATGCGTTGACCATGGAGAGAAGGGGAGGAAAAAGGGAGAGAGGAAAGAGCCTATGTAATCCTGGGAAGTCTAGGAAGGAAATATCCAATTCCAGAATGTGAAAGATAGAGTGCTAGAATTGTGTGAAGAAAAGACATGAAGAAAATATGTAAAACTCCAAAGAAGAAATGAGATGGACAATATGAGACTAAATACGAAGAAAATGGAGCAGGTGATGTGTTACAAGATGCTTTGATTCTTTCATTATATAATACTAGTGATTACTGGGAAGTAGATTCAAGGTATTCATCGCATGCTACACCCCATAGGAAATATTTTCATGATTATGTTCAAGGTGATTTTGGACATGTTTTATTGGGTGATGATGAACCATGTAAACTTGTTGGAATGGGTGAGGTACACATAAATTTAAATAAAAGAAATGAATGGATGTTGAAAGATATATGGCATATTCCTTCTATGAAAACAAATCTAATCTCAACATGGCAGTTGGGAAATAGTGGTTGCTTATCAACATTTGGAGAAACATTGTGGAAGGTCACTAAAGCATCACTAGTAATAAGAAAAGGAGAAATGGTAGGTACATTGCATTTATGTACTGATAATACTGACTCTTCTATCTCTTTATCCTCCATAGGAATAGATACATATTTATGCCATCATAGAATCATCCAGATGAGTGAGAAGGGGATGCAGATTCTTCATTCAAGGAAGTTGTTGCCAGTTATGAAGCAGGTTAGTTTGGAATTTTGTGACAACTATGTTTATGGAAAACATAAGAGAGTCGTATTTCTCAGGGTTGGGAATCAAAATAAGAGAGAGAGGTTAGAGACAGTGAATATAGATGTATGGGGACCCAACTAAGGTACAATCTCTTGATGAAGCAACTAGAAAAACTTGGGTTTATTGCATTCGATAGAAATTTGATGTTTTTTATACTTTTAAGAAATGGAAAGATTTGGTTGAGAATGAGGCAGGAAAAAAGTTGAAGTGTCTCATATCAGATAATGTAGGTGAATACTACAACAAGGATTTTGATATTTATTGTTCATACCATGGGATTCACAGAGAGAAGATAGTCCCAAAAACGCCACAATAAAATGGCATGTCATAAATGATGAACACGACAATCATGGAGCGTGCAACATGTATGCGAATGCATGTAGGATTTCCCTTACACTTTTGGGAAGATGTTGTAGACATTGTTGTTTAATTAATAAATAGAGGGCCTTCAATTTCTTTTGATGTTGGCATTTTAGAGGAGGAATGGATAGGTAAAAAGGTATACTACTCATTTATGAGAACTTTTGGTTGCGAAGCATTTGTCCATATTGATAAAGAAAATAGAATAAAGGTTAAGGATAAATCCAAGACTCTGTACCTTTAGTGGATATAGGGTTGATGATTTTGGTTATTTCTTATGGGATTATGAAAGTCACAAAATCATTAGGAGTAGAGATGTAGTATTCAATGAAAAGGTCAAGTATAAATATCAATTGTAGGGAAAGACACATGAAAAGGAAAACACAAAATACACAGTGCTTGATGAAATCAAAGAAAATGAAACTCCAAAGGTGCCGAAAAATCAAGAACAACAACAGGAACCTCAAACTCTTGCAAGTGTTAGAAGTTTACCAAGTTAAGTATACCTCATAAACGATACTCTCCTTCACTATATTATTTATTAATGACTTATTTTGGTGAACCAAAATGTTATGAAGAAGTAATGCAGGTGGAAACTAGAAAGAAGTGGGAGCAAGGCATGAATAATGAGATGGAATCCTTTGTAATAAACCACACTTGGGATTTGGTTCAATTTCCTGCAGGTAAAAGAGAATTGTAGAATAAATCTATTTACAGGTTAGTGAAGGAGGAATATGCAGGAAAGAAGAGGTACAAGGCCATACTTGTTGTAAAGGGGTTTTCACAAAATAAAGGTATAGATTTTGATGAAATATTTTCTCTATTTGTTAAAATGACTTCAATTAGGACTATTTCAAGTCTATTGGTGGTAGAGGATTTTCATATTGAACAATTTGGTGTAAAACAACCTTTCTCCATGGGGATTTGGAGGAAGAGATTTATATGCAGTAGCCACATGGGTATGAGGTCAAAGGAAAGGATAATTTAGTATGCATGTTGAAGAATATATTGTATCACTTGAAGCAAGATCCAAGGAACTGGTATTTGAAATTTGGTAGGTTTATGACAGAAGAAGGTTATAGTAGATTCCATTATGAACACTGTTTATTTCAAGAGGCCAGATAATGGAAGATATATTATCTTGTTATTGTATGTGGATGGCATGCTTGTTGCAAGGTGTAATATGAAAAATATAAATGTGCTCAAAATGAAATTAGCTAATTCATTTGTGATGAAGGATTTGGGTGATGCAAAGAAAATCCTTGGTATGAGAATAACAAGAGATAGGAATAATTGCAAATTGACATTATCTCAGGTTAAGTACATAGAAAAGGTGTTGGAGAGGTTTGTAATGCATAATACAAAACTAGTTAGTACACCTTTGTCCAGCCATTTCAAACTAACTAAGGAGATGTGTCCTAAGACATAGGAGGTGATATAATACATGTCCAATGTCCCTTATTCATCAGTAGTTGGTAGCTTTATGTATGCAATGGTGTGCACAAGACCAGATATTGCACATGCATTGGGAGTTGTGAGCATGCATATGAACAGTCCAGGTAAAGAGCATTGTAAGGAAATAAAATGGATTATTAGGTATTTGAGAGGTACTACTACTCATTCAATATGTTTTGGAGGTTCAAACATGTTCTATAGGGATATGTTGATGCATATGTGGATTATGGTAAAGATAGAAGGAGAAGAACCACATATGTCTTTATTGTAGGTGGAACAACACGAAGTTGGATTTTGAAACTGCAAAGGATGTTTCTCTTTCAATGATGGAAGCATAGTATGTTGTTTCTACAGAGGGTAGTAAACAAATGATTTAACTATAGAGGTTTATGGAGGAATTAGGTAATAAGCAGGAGAAAAACAGGGTGTACAATGATATTCAGAGTGCCATTCATCTTGCAAAGAAATCATCCTTTAATTCTAATACTAAACATATACATCTCAAGTACCATTTCATACGATCTATTATGGAATATGAACTGTTGAAGTTGGAAAAGATACATACTAGCTAAAATATTGCATACATGTTGATAGAGGTAGTAACTAGAGAGAAGTTGAGTTCCTACTCAGTTTTAGTTGACATTCAAGCTTGAAGTTGAAGATGAGAAATTTTCCATATCCAAGGTTTGGAGCATAGTCCAGCATATGCAATAGCAGTGGAGTTGTTGTGATCAGTCTCCAAGTGGGAGATTTTGGTTGTAGACCCTGATTATATTCTTGATTCAAAGATATTGTTGTTCAACTATGGTTGTACCCCAGTTTTACTATACACTCATCCCAACAGTGGGGTTCAAGGGAAGCACCTTTGAAAGAAATTTTTGGGTTGTTTTTTTAGTGGCCAGTGGTTTACGGGCCATGGTATTGGGTATCCTATGGAATTTTCCCAAGGTAATCTCTCTCTTTAAAAGGAAGGAATTGTAATATGACTATGCATTGTAGTGTTGTACAAATATCTCCATGATTGTCTAAACGATACCATGAGAGAGTGGAGAGGAAGTTGTAGTAGATGTGATGGAAGTTGTTAGGAAATTTATCCTATGACTGCATATCACCAGCATATTAGGTTTACGGAAAAACTATAACAAGGTGTATATGAACATAAATAAAACTTGTATATTATCACAGATTCGAACAAAGTTCAATGTATAGAATAGGAATACCTTATTTCAAAGGTTTATCCTAGCTTTCACTTCTCCCAAATCAATCCTTTGACCTACTGCTCCAATACCTACAAAAATAAAACTACCATTCTCAAAGCACTTTCAGATATTACAAATCATACACATGAACATATAATAAGATTGAAACTTAAAGAAAAATAAAAATCATGATCATAAATCATTGATAACTGAACAATGCACAACAAAGAATTGGAAGGAATTATATCTCTCTATTCATAAAAGTTTGGAACAAGATACATTCACCTCAGCCTAATATGATATTCTTGCATCTTGGTTATGGGCCCTCTTTCTTCTCTTTTCTAAAATAAATCCTCCAACATAACGCTATCTCTAGAATGGCCCCCCTTTCCTCTAGCCCCTCTCATATTTTATTGTCAATTGAGAGGAGAATTTACAAGGCCAAGGAAGTTAAGGAAGGTGGGTTGATTTCCATATCGACCCCAACCACCTCATAATTAATTTGGTTTTTATATTTGTTAACACTAAAAAAAGGTTACCTAGCTCTCTATGGTCTAAACCATAATCATACATCATATTGCCACCATTATTTCCTCCATTTTTACCTTCATAATTGCATTTCCACTAAATATGGTTCAAAAATCATTAGTCCTTCCCCATAAATAAAGGGAAGGTGAGAATTTATTTTGATTTATCCCCACTCTCTCCAAAAAAAGGTCAAAACCCCTAAAAATGAGAATGGGTCAAAAAACTATAGATAAATACCATGGGTAAAAACTCCTTGGACCATCCTATAAATACATTGTGAAGGCCTCACCCAAAACACTTTTAGTCATTTTTTGGCCATTCCAGAAACATTTCTACTTTTTTCCATTTGCTCTCAGTCACACCATACACTTTTTCTGTTATTCCCATATTTTGCCACACCATTCCTCATGGTGTACGTTGAGTTCACTCTGTACCCAGTTGGATCCATTACCCCATCTAACAACTAGTCATGGAAGAGACTAGAGACCCAAACTGTGGAGCTGTGGAACCACTTCCAAGAACGCTTACGGTGGTCCACTTTTAGAAAAAGTATTTTATGTTCTTGTTATGCATTAGTTAGTTCTATATATTTGAAAAAATCCTAAAAATATTTTTTATTGTTGTCTAATTTCTTTTTTTATCATTGAACTCTTCCTTATGCTCTGGATGAGCTAAGGTTTGTTCTTTTGCAAGTAGTAGGGGAGAAATCCCCACTAAAATTTTGGTGAGTCCACTCTGTTGCTCCATACGGATATTTGTTTTGTAGGTTTAGCTATTGGTTTGTTCCCCTTTGCTACCTTCAGGCATCACAGATCTAACCCTCTCATGGAAAATCCAAATCAGTATTGCTTTAGTTCCTCCCCCCCCGACCCTAACTGAAAATATGTTTTTTTTAAATTCTTCCATTGGGCCCAGTTGCACTTTCGAACAAAAGTTATGACCCAGTTGCACCTTTTTTCTCGATAAGTGCGATTGAGGTCACTTCTTTTTCCCTGATAAGAGCGACTTGGCTCAGAAACCCAGATCACTCTTGTCTCGGCTATCGAAGTGACCCCGGTCACTATTGTGACTTGGTTTGGAGCGACTTGTTGTGCTTAATCCTCAGTTTTGCGTGACTTGAGTTCATCAACTATTTTTCTGCTTGGATCGCAACTGTTTCCCTCTTTTTTGCAACCCTAATCATGCTTGTTCCACAGATAGGTGTGACCTACAGTTTTTTAGTCCTTTTAGGTGCTTGAGATCCCTATTTCAGACCCCCTATCTCTGTTAAATCGCTTTTCGACCTGTTTTTGTCCAGATCTTATCCTTTGCATCCCCCTAGTATGTTTTGTGATCCTACTTACTTGGCTTGTGAGATGTTCTATTTGACCTTTGTTGTTGAGACCCCATGTATGTTTCCTACATTTGATTAGTTCCTTTTACTGCTCATTTACTTCAAGTATATTTTTATTTCTGATGGAGCAAGTTATTTTGCAGCATATTTACTGTCATTTACTGCTTTTTATCTACATTTTATTTGCATCCTGACAGTGAGATTGTTACATCTTCGTTGTTGGATTGTTGGATTTTTTACACACCATTTGCACACATCTCACACCCTAAAGATCAAAATGCTCGGTTCATGACCTAAAGCCAACCTTAAAAATAACTTAATACAACCAACATTGTAACCTCATTTGAGGAAAAAACAATATTGTAGCTAAATTAGGACATTGGGGATAGGCATCCAAACAAAACCCCTTTGTTACTTACATCTTGAGACATAGTTGTTATCCATTAGGGGACTAGAATCCTCTTGTACCTGTTGACATGGTCACGACCAGTTTGTCGGAAGGCCCCTTGCTCTACAGGGGTAAGTCACCAATGAAGGGGTTCCAGAAGTTAGGGTGGAATATCGTACTCCATCTTGCAACAAAGGATAACCCTTCGCATTCCTCCTTGTATCACCCAATCGAGCGTCGGGGGCCAAAGGGCTTGAGCGCCAGTAAACCAACTAGACGTGTCATGAACGAGGTAGCCTAGTTTCCATTCTTTCTAGGGATATTTTACCTAGAGGTCCTTCTCAGTAGTGGGATTCTCTTAGCCTATTGTTATTCCATTTAGTATTGTCTGATTGTGATTTCATCACCCTGCTGATGATATGATTTGTGAGGGGATTCCAGCTTGTAGTTAGGAGTTTGCTTGCACTTTTATCCCATTTATTAGTGGGTCATTTTATTTTATAGGTATTGTTTCTTGTTGGATTTAAGACCACTTTGTTGTAGACTCACCTTGTTGTAATGCACTGTTACAATTTGGCTTTAGAGATTGTTGTTGGCTTGTGAGCCACCATTTATACACTCTGCTTCTACACACTCAATTGTAGTTGGGTTTTTTAGCCTGTGATTGATACTCTTGAGTTTTCATTCATTACAAATCACTCCATCACATCATCATAGCTTCACCATGCTACTCAGATAGTCTTATGGGGCATACCCCCTAGTTCAGTTCCTTGAACCGTCACCGTCAGATCCATATTCGACATCATTCACTGTTATAGTTGATTTTACCAAACATGGTTGATCACACATTTATGGACTTTCTTATCCCTCTGCATACTCTTTAGACCCCATGGACTTATATTATACTTTGATGTTCCAATATCATCCCCAAAAATTGCCTATTTATACCTATACACAACTTTTAAAGCAATACTCATATGTATACGCAGCGTTTGACCTCAAAGCCACGTACATCGGGATGTGTGCAAAATGACAAATATTTTTGGACTTTTCCTCATATGAGTCCGAATAACTTGACTCTTGGCCTTCAAAATTCCTTGAGAATGCTCGGACTTGACCCTCTATTACCTCTCTAGAGTGTTATATATTGAGCCTCTTGGATACATTGAAGGACGAGAAATTAAAGAGTAAGGAAACTATAGTCCATTGTTGCCTCAGTTTTTCTTATACTTGAGTCTGTATCACTTTGTCCCGTGGATCACATAGTGTTTTTCCCAAGATTTCCTTTTCGTTGTGAGATTTCTATTGAGAGATGGAGGATTGAAGTGGTGGAGGCCCAGGTGGAGGACTCGGTTTCTCCAGATCGCAGAAGTGTCGACAGAGTTTGTCACTATTGTGTCTTTGATTTATTAATAGAAATATATTTTTCTGTCCAATTCATGTGCATTTTGAATATGAATATTGAATCCATGGGTGTATTTAATTGCTTATACATGATTGATTATATATTCTAGAGTAGCTCTATATATAATTGCAATTGCATTGGAAAAGCTCAACGGGGATCTACTTCAACCGTTCGGAATAAGGTACGATTCTATATCCCCTAGTGTTATATTTGTTTACTACTCTTGCATATTGGGAAAGATTTATTTCTAGTGTCATACTGTCTGTTGTGGTACCCCCATCCCATAGGAATTTTCTCTCAGTAACAGAATTGGCGACTCTGCTGGGGAGGTTCCTTGTTTTATGTTTGGGGTTGGGTGCATGATGTGCTTGAATTGATCTTTGTTTCTCCCCATTTCTATGTCGCATTTAGTAGTATGTTCATCCATTAACACTCCCCTAGATTATTTTTACCCTTGGCCTTATTTTTACCACTTTCTTCTCTGTATACGCAGTTTTTTGGCCAAAATTCGCGTATACATGCAGGTTTTTGGCTAAAAGTCACGTACACACGCAACTGTTCTTTGAACAGTCGTGTACATCCTCCCTTATCGTTGAGTTTGATGTTGTGGAAATTTTTTGGGTGGGTTGTGAGTGTGGCTAGGTCCTCCTGGGTACTGATCTTGTCTGTTGACTGCTTCTTTTGTGACCATAGACCGCTTTTTCATTGATTTTTCTTTGAAAGTAGTTCTAGTCATTTATCTCATTTTTTGTTTTGCCATTAGTGCATTAGTCTTTTTGTCTCGGTGTCTTTCTTGTATTTTGTGTGATGCTTGCTGCAGAGACTGAGAATTTTAATGACTTTTATTGCATTTCCAAAACAATTATATAGTTGCATTCTTACTTGCATCTCACATATGGATTTAAGGAGGTACTTGCATTGGATTACTTGGATGAGAGTTGTGTTTAGGATTTCATATAGGAAGGATTGAATTGGCATTCAAAAGGGAATGAATATTTTTATGCATCTCATGTAGTGGCATACCCCATTTTTTCATTTAGACAAAATTGCACTTGGCATTATTTGTTAGGTGTGCACATTTATTTCATTGTTGAGTCTCAATATCATTAGTTGTACTACCATTTCCTTTTGAGTAATCACAGCCATTAAAATCAATGCTTAATTAAAATGAACTACACATTTTTATTTGATAGGGTTCACCAACAATATTAGGATTTAGAGTCTTGGAATAGTTCATTGTGATTCAATTCTCCAAGACTACTAAACACAACAAGTAGGTGTCCGTCCAGGTGAGAGAGTGAAATCCTTGGTATAATTAGTGTTTCTTAGGAGGCTTCTCTTACACAGGAGTTAAGAATGAGGAAGCACACAGGATTTTGATTAGGATAGCCCTTGGTCACTTTCTGTGAGCGTCGGAGATATGTCCATGATCGTATTCATATCTGGGGGATTTTGAGGTACCGGTTGGTGCTATTTGTCTTCGTTATTTTATACCCTACCAAGAAGAGCCTTTTACATATCCTTTGTAGCTTGATCACCCTTTTACCAGGAGGAGAGCTTCCCTCGAGTGTCGTTATCCTGCACATGTTTCATTGCATTGAGCATAGGTATGTTCCACTACTTGGAACTAGTTTTCCTATCCCTAACACTTGTCTCCTCCTAGCTATGTACTATAAATCACTTTTATTATTTTTCAAGATTTTCAAAATATCTGAAAAAGTCCAAAGAAATCAAAAAGCATAAAAATATAGACGGGAAAAGATGTTATCTTTGGCAGTAGTCGAGTCATGTCGCCTTCGAACAAAGCACTGTATATCACATCCATTGGTTGGGTCATTAGTTTGACTTTAGGAGTTGTACTCATTACTCTGAGTTTATCTCCACCAACTGGTTACAATTTCGATCCCCATGGAGCCTCTGTCGATGCCTCATGTGTCACAGATATGTCCCAGTTTGCATATCGAGTCCATGTTTCCTACCTTCAGTCACCACTTGCCTTATGCTCTTGTTCGAAGGAAGTTGAAGCCTAATTCGGTCGTTCCTCAATTACCTTGACTTTGCATGTCGGTCATTCCTGGTATTGTTACTGGTTCATGCACATCTTGTTCGATTTATTCCACATTATACATCGTTGTTTAGTACCTCATGTTGGTTGATGGGGGATGCCTTAATTCTATTGACTAAATTGACTAAATTGTCATTGATGCCAACAGGTGTGTGTCAGTGTGTCTTGGTGCCCCTTGAGGAGCCTCTGAGGGTTGAGTAAGTGTCAGTGTCAAAGGAGACCTTTTGACTTTGTCCAAGCCCAAGTCTGAAGCCCTTGGAGCCCTTGGGACAATGGAAAAAGCCCTGAACTTCCTGAAGAGTGGTCATGTACCCCCAAGTTGGTTTAATCAAACTATCAACAAGTTTAAATGATAAAATCTTAGAACATTAATAAAAGATTTAAAAAAAATTTAATATTAAAATCAAATATTAAAAGTTTTAACAAATAAAACATTTATATATTAAAATAGTTTAATAGAGATTTTTTTTAATATTAAAAATAACATTTTATTTAATATTAAAAATAACTCATGGAAACAAGGAAGTGTGAGCACTTTAAAAATAAAAATAAAGTTAGAAAGTCCGTAAATAACTCATTGAAACAAGGAAATGTGACTTCATTTTAAAAAATAAAAATAAAACTCCCATACTTACCTTCACGCTATCAACATGTATAAATATTTACACCTTTGGTCTTTTAAAAGAAATGTAGATGGAAGAACTCTGTACCAATTTTCTCTCTGCGGCAACAATTTTTTTTGGATCTGCAAATCACGCAGGAAATACACAGTGATTTTGCAACAGAGAAATTCATTTATTTTTCTTATCCCTATCAGTTTCTTGGTCACAGAAAACCGGTTCCTGGTTATTATTATGTTCGAGTTCAAATCTTGAGAGTGACAGTCTTATGTTATTTGCAGGCCGGAATTAGTTTGGCATATTTTTGTTATCTGGCTTTAGCTGGATTTCTTCTTCCCAGGAAGCTGATTCCTGGCGTTGTGCTTGTTGATAAGACAAGGTCTCACTATCGCTGCAATGCATTCTTTTTCAAGGCAACTGAACTGGGCTCGATAGATAGATATGCAGTAGGGAACCCTTAGGTTGAAATTTAAATCAAGCATTTGCATTGTATGCAACGAAAATGAATTAGAGGATATGTAAAGGCTGGAGAAGATATAATAAACGCGGGGCTGTGTTGCAAGGAATAAATTCGAAGAGACAAGATGCGATTACACTTTTCTTCTCTCACGCATTGTTGTGTGTAATTTCTGAGTGAATTGAAGCAGTAAGAAGATAACTCGCTGAACTGAAACCCGTGACTCTCTCGTGGACTGTGTGAAGGCTGAGGGTTACAATCTTGTGCAGTCTCGAAACACAAGTTTTTGGTTCAGTTTATCTTATGCTTCCGAGTTTTTGGTGGCTCTCTTTAATAGCAAAACCGAGTTTATAAAGACTCATCTCAAGCAAAACACGATCTGGATTAAAGTCATATTACAGTTTCCTCTTGGTGGTCACTGCTGCGTTTTTCTATCAGACCCGAACTTTTGTGCACCAGACTTTAACCATCAGCGAATTATAAAGTGGAATAACGATGGACTGAGGCAACTTACAGTGCCATAATTTCGCTTGTTTATGACTGAAATTCCTGGAAAGTATGATTGAGTATATTCGCTGACTTTGGAGTGGCTGTGCATGCTTGAGGTAAGCGAACTGTGGAGTGGCTGTGCATGCTTGAGGTAAGCCAAAATTTGATGTTTTATAATTAAGGTTTTAATTTTTTTAAGAGCTTATTTTTTGTGAGGAGTGACATGTGATGAGGTAAGCAAAACAAAATTTTGATACTTTATAACTAAAGTGTGTTTTTACAAGAGCGTATATCTTTGTGAGGAGTGATATGT